>JAVGWX010000024.1:34491549-34634049 GCA_036924085.1 Ariolimax columbianus
CTGGAAACTTTGCTGTGTCAACTAATGTTTCTGGACCAGCTTCGTGTTTACTGGCACAATTTCCACCATCGTTTGTTCGTGTTTTACCTGGCAGCTAGATTCTAAATAAATTTATCAGCCCCTGGTGTGTCATAGTATATTTGTGCCAGTTCTCTGCCTTGATCTCCACTAATGGCCGTATCTTGCTGGGGTTTGAAAGTCGGTACGGTAAAAGTGGGTACCATGGCATCAATTGTAGTCGGGAATGAAGATAACTTTGTGTACTAAGCCGAACGCCTTTGTGAGGTGCGGTGACCAGTTCCCTTCCTTCCCCAACTCATACATCAGGTACCAATTTACAGCTGGGTCTACTGGAGTAGCAGTCGTACCTGGAATAAACCATGTCCAGATTTGTTTGTCCATCCGTGATTTCAAACTCTGGCGCGGTGTAATCCCAGTCTTAGCAAGCCAGCTCACTGTCGACTAGGCTACAAGCTCCACTAATGTAGAAGACTCTCCAACACTTGACTTTACACACCCCATCATTCATGCAGGCCACATGCCTGCTGTTTGTAAGAAAGCTCTATAAACTAAACTCCCATGTGATACATGAAGGAAAGAATGAGTGACATGTTTTCCTGGGGATCAGACGAAGTCCGAATGAGGGGACAGCAACTCATAGCTGACTGCTAGCATCAGGGTCAGCAAATCAGAACTGGTCAGACCCTATCCTATCTCCAGATGATGGTCCCGGAAACAGACTGCACCTGTGCAGCCTGGCTGAGATAATAGGGATCAAAGCGGGAAGGCGAACCTAGTCTCAAAAACGGCGTGATCAACCCTGTGCGAATCAGCCGGAATATACAGCTATCGCGACCTCACTACAAACTGCAGCACTACCTAACAAAATGTCCCTTTTTTGGGACGAACGCAGAATGAGGCTTTGAAAACTAAAAGTGTTGTGCCATCTTCCCACAAAATCAAACTCATGGTGCGCTTGCACAGTAATATCTTTACTGCAATATTGATTTGAGATTAAAAATATAGATTTTCTGACAACTTGGTATTAATTTGTGTTTGTATGTTACATGCTTCGTTATAAAATATTATAGGTCATAATGTCAAAAGTTTGTCTTGGGTTATTCATAACATATTTTTGCTAGGGAATTTCAGTTCCGAAGGAACACAAGCATTAACAGCTTCAAGAAAGGCCACTTGACTGATGATCAAACTACTTGTCTGAGTATCAAATTACTTGTCTGAGGATCAAATTACTTGACTGAGGATCAAATTACTTGACAGATGATCAAATTACTGGACAGATGATCAAATTACTGGACAGATGATCAAATTACTTGATCGAGGATCAAACTACTTGACAGATGATTAAACTACTTGACAGATGATCAAATTACTTGATCGAGGATCAAACTACTTGACAGATGATCAAATTACTTGACTGAGGATCAAATTACTTGACTGAGGATCAAATTACCAAGGCTGCCACATAGAGACAGAATAGCTATGGTTCGCTGGCCCCTGGTGTGAGCAGCCAGCTATGGTTCGCTGGCCCCTGGTGTGAGCAGCCAGCTATAAACCTCTGGCTGCTGTCAGTTCATTCACTGCTGCGATGTATGGTTTGAAGTGCATCTAATTGACGTTTTTTTAAATGTCGTCTTATTAGGCTTACGGCTAATTTAATGTGGCCTTCTAGTGTGAAAAGGTTACCTGCCCCTGCTATAGAATATAATATGGTGTCCTCTCAGCCTACAAATCATATAACGTCCTTTATTCACAGAACGCATTATGGTTGCTAAGCAACGCATACTTGTGCAACAAAGAAAGAGATTGGTTGACCAGCTCATGTTTATTTGTATATTTCTTGTTGCTTAGGCTGGATGATGTCAGACGATGAAGGCCAGGATGAGTACGAGGAAGTGCAAGCTGATCTGAAGAGGCGGGAGAATGAGGTAATGCTTCGTCATCGCTCAGACATGCCTCTTTGGCTTTATAGTCTACTAGTATAGTGGCCTGTCTGTGACAGGCAATGCTGCTCTATCAAACAGACACAAAACCGTATCCACTTCTACCATATCGAGAGAGTACATTTCGTGCATTGTCTCCTTCAGTCTACATATCGTTTTATGAACCTTGCTTTGACCTACTTAGCCGCTTCTCGTCTACCATTGAGTGTAGAGGTCAATTTATGGTTTCCGCAGGATGCAGTAGCCTGTCCCATGCTAGACCGTCCGTCACCTCTTACAACATGCCTGGCAGGTTACAGTGTAACTCCATTTGTTTACACGAGCAAATAATAGAATTCAGCCTGGAGAAAAGACAGTTATATAATTAATGTATGTCCGTGTTGCTATTGTGTCTATGATCTTAATATCCAAAATATAAAAGCCAACTTTTGTTGTCTCTGTGATCTTAATATCCCAAATGTAAAAGCCAACTTTTGTTGTCTCTGTGATCTTAATATCCCAAATATAAAAGCCAACTTTTGTTGTCTCTGTGATCTTAATATCCCAAATGTAAAAGTAATATCCAAAATATAAAAGCCAACTTTTGTTGTCTCTGTGATCTTAATATCCCAAATATAAAAGCCAACTTTTGTTGTCATCGTGATCTTAATATCTCAAATATAAAAGTAATATCCCAAATATAAAGCCAACTTTGTTTATCTTCAGTTGCATTCACAGCTCGAAGAACAGGTGAAGAATGAATTTATGTTGAATTATTTTTCACAAACACTTCTTCATATTATTTAATGTTACTTTGGTGAGTTTTATTTTTTAAATTTGTTTGTGGAAACTGAGATTAATTCATGTTTTTGTTGCTTGTGTTAGACCAATAGATGCAATGGAGGGTGTGACATGGCTTTATTTCCTCAGTTAGTTTCTTTTGAGCAATTAAACAAATCTTCTGACAGCTTGCCAGGTAGGTTTTATAACTTCTTGTCAGAACCCTGTTTGCCAGCTTTTCAGAGATTCTCAGAATGACCTCAATAGCTACCATAACAGCCATATGATGCAATGCCCAACCATACCTGGCCCATCTTAGCAGTTTGAAAATGTATCCATCTCTCGCATGTTAATGGCGTGGGTTCTATTTTGAGGGACATAAAAATATAACCAGAGTTCTGTTTCTTCAGATTTATTTGTGGCCAGTGGGGTAAGGTCATAGTTCAATAAATAGAGGGAGGTAATGTATAGCTTTGGAATACACCAGAATGACATGTCAAGTTGCAGAAAGAATCTATATTCAGACTCCAATCTGTCAGCAATGAGAGCTAACATCTACACAGACTATAAAACTAGTTTTTCAAAATACAAATACACCTACAAGAACAAGAGGGCACAGCCACAAATTAATTTTTAAAAAAGGTCCAGATTAGAAACCAGGAAACATTTTTTTTAGTCAGAGAGTGGTGAATGCTTGAAGTGCATTGCTATAGGAAAAAGTGGAGGCAGGGTCAATTAATGCATTCATAAATAGATTGGATGCACATACGTATTTTTAGATCAAGTGAATGTAGAAGAAACTGCTTGTATACAGACTCTGCAGAGTCTTCTAAACCAGTATAAAGAAGTTAAGTTAAGAAGTGAAATAAGGATGGACACGAAATTCTAATCTCAATGGTCACTGGGAAATTCTCAAACAATTGAGAGGCACAGGCACTATCAAAAGCTATTATCAGCCTTTTTAGAAAATAAAACCTCTGAAGAAGACGGATGTGTCGGACCGAAAGGTGCAAATATCGCAGCCAAGCTGTAAACTAGCGACACAGCGCATTCTGTTCTCCAGACTACATCCTTCTACTTGCGTAGACCTGTACAGGGTTTGGAAGTGGGAGATTGAGAACGAAAGAAGAAGAAAATAAGACTGCCACTGACAAAATAGTTTTCTTGACATCGTCCGTATTAGTCATAATGGCCTTCGGAAACTTTGACTGTACGTTTTGTGATAAATCAGTCCATTCCTGCAGCTTAAATATAAGTATATTAATAGTTGCCCATCGCAAGCGAAGATGGCGACAGCATCGGAGAATTGCTGCGAAATGTGTTCTCTGATGCCTGTGCTGACCAATCGTGGGACGGCACACCCTGCCACATTAAGGGCACACATGCCGAGAGCTGAATGTGGAACATCTAAACCAACTGAAGATCTCACACACCGATGAGTGCCCATGTGGAACAGGATGCCAGAACCCTAGCATATTCTACAGGAATGCCCAATCTATAGGGAAATGAGATGCCAGACCTGGCCAGAGGGTGCGGAGCTGAGACAAAAGCTGTGGGGCAGCTGCTCTGACCTGGTGAAGACTACAGACTTCATCATGGCAACTGGCCTGCAGATATAGCATGACCAAAAGATCATGAACGCAAAGAACAAAGAAAAGAAGAAAGAAAAGAAGAAATCGTGAGTATTGTTTATTCGGACAGCACACTTTCGGTGAGCCTTCGCGGTGGCTGTACTCTCTGCGATCTGAGCAGCTTCGGTGATACTAGCTTGCCAGGTGGTACATTCTTTTGCAAGCAATTCGCAGGAGGTGACATCAATATTAAAGCTTTCAGAGACACTTTCAATGAGCCTCTGTAGCGTTTCTTCTGCTTTCCTGGCGAGCGTCTGGGCGAGCGCCTGCCTGTTGTGAGCTCATCTATCATGTTCCGTCCATCGTAGCTGAGTCAATTTCAAAAGTGTATGCATGCCCAACATGTTAGTATTGTTAAGAGCTTCAGCTAGGCACTTTGTCCTGTCACCTGATCCTGACCAACCTATGCCCCTTGTCCTGTCACCTGATCCTGACCCAACCTAGGCACTTTGTCCTGTCACCTGATCCTGACCAACCTAGGCACTCTGTCCTGCCACTTGGTCCTGACCAACCTAGGCACTCTGTCCTACCACCTGATCCTGACCAACCTAGGCACTTTATCCTGCCACCTGATCCTGACCAACCTAGGCACTTTATCCTGCCACCTGATCCTGACCAACCTAGGCACTTTGTCCTGTCACCTGATCCTGACCAACCTACACAAGTGAAAACGATTAAGCTGCTTGGCATGTCTTAAATATAACTCGACAGATGATGCCATCAGTTTTCAGTTTAAATGAACAGAGTTTGGCCATAATTGTTTCAGGTCTTGTTTTCTGAATTTGTATTTTGTTATTTCAGTTTGAGTTACTTGTTTGTATAGTAGGTCTTTCTAAAATAGTACATTTTTGTTTCAATAAAAATAATTGGAAAATTTTGAATTTTCAGCAAACAAATTAACGTATTGTAAGTATATCTTTGACCCCTCCATTACAAATTTTTTTTAATGGGTCATTCGTTACTAAATTTTTTCAACAATTTGGTGTGGTGTGTAGTGTAGGCTCCCAGAGAGTTACAGCGGAGCAAAGAATAGTGTTAACATACCTAACAGTCAGCCAATGAAAATCTTTGAGCTTCCTAAGAAGCACACATGTTGCAACACAAATGCGTTCAGTTCTCCTGTACTGAGCCATTGTTGCAGATCTGTCTGTCTTCTTGTTCTCTTGATAGACGACTTGGATAATTGAGTTGAATTTGTGTTTATAGTTGACTTGACCATTTTTGTTGAAGTTTGTGTGGCTACATAATGATGTAGTGACCATATTACCATCCCTCCTTAGTCTTCTCTTATGGCATGCTTGTGGTTTAAGTGGTTTGTTTAGAGCAGCATAGATGGCACCTAACAGGCTGTGGGTCTGATTTGCTCTAGTGTTTATGTCTATTAAGATGGATTCGCACATCGATTAACCACCCTCCCTTCCGCAAGTGCTTGTCCCAACATAGTAGAGTATTAAGCTGCTCGAACCTAGCCCGCTAAGCAGAAAAGCCTTCTCCCGGCTCCATCCAGCTATTCCCATCCCTCCTTAGTCTTCTCTTATGGCATGCTTATGGTTAGGTGGTTTGTTTAGAGCAGCATAGATGGCGCCTAACAGACTGCGGGTCTACTTTGCTGCAGTGTTTGGGTATATGCTCTATGCTCAACAGGGAAACCTTCTGGTCTACTGGGTGCAGCCTCGTGCCGATCTCCATGTAAGACCAATAGAACAAACACTGTTCTTATAGAAGTTTGCACTAATGTTCTGCGGATTAAATGATACCAGTTCGCTGCACCTTCGCTGCATATGTTTAACATTCTTTGATTCCTTTGTATTTCAGATTGAGAAGCAGAACATGCCAACGCAGGATTTGGAAAGTGGAATTGTCAGAACTCCCGGCCGGAGATTTCTGTCTGGGATCTTGTCGACTGTGTTTTTACAGTCGATGACGCTGACATTCTTAGCGGAGTGGGGGGATCGATCGCAAATAGCCACTATCATACTCGGAGCAAGGGAGGTCAGTACCTGTTATTATTTTGGTTATGGTTACTGAATAGATTCCCTTTCTTGTGGAACATTGTTGACGAGTTATTTGACTACGAGCACTAAAGGAATACATCTGAAGAAAGCAGTTGTCATCCTGAGGTTGTTGGTACCCGAATAAAGCTTGTCCTCCGGACAATATCAGACATCAATTTGAATGTATCTGAGGTAAAAGTGCTTAGTTTGTGGTCATTAACCTCACAAACAATTTTATTTTCTGTAGACACATTATTTATCAGCACGTGACCTCACATCATTGGTCGCTGACTTTGAGTGACTATCCCTTTTTTTATGTGTGTGCTTGTGCTTGATATATAAGGCGTGTTCATATGAAACGAGGCTAAACTGCAGCAAGTGAACATACGTACGATGCGCATGATGACATCACTTCTGGTGTAAACAGCACATACCAACCGCCAAGTTTGAAAAATTTCATTATCCTCCGAATCATAGTTTCCTCAGCAGATTGTTGAAAACATGGCTTGTGTGATACGGAATCTGTCCAGAGTTGATCAGCGAAATAGGATGTGAGTTAACGAAAGATCTTCCGAGACCAGGTCAGGGGCATATTGTTGCGTTAACTCACGTCCTTCTTTAACCTTTAGCACTCCAATGCCCGATCCCTTCTAACCAGCTCGGCCTGCAAAAACGGTGTGCGGAAAATTTTTTTTTTTTTTGAACGGAGTCACTCCTGACAGCCATTTTTTACTGCTGAGTACGTCCTCCATATATACACGATATTTTGCCGGTTAAAGTATCGTATGTGCGATTACAAATGGCTTTTGAACAGTTTTAATTTTGTATACGCCGTTTGGAGCAAGCCGACTTTTTGCGAAAGGGGAAGTAGGTTGTTGAGAAAGATTTTTATCGCGTAGATCTGTTTATTTTGTTTGTTTAAATGAAAGAACTACGTTTGAATTGAAACTAACAGTTGTGGCGATATTGTAAACACAGTATCGATACGTTGTTGTGGTTTCCATGGTTTTCTATCGAAGCGACTAGGCCTAGTGGTCGAGTCCAAATTTTTCCCGAGATTTTCATAAATTTTTATCTTTTTAAATCTCAAAAACTAACAAACATACAACAAAAACAATAACACCCACATGTTTGTTATGCTATTGTGTATCTACACGCCAGAAAATCATATTTATTGACAAACAAACATAAAAGTTACAAATTTTGAAAGACGACTACCACAGCGACTAATTAATAAAATTAATTAGGTCAAATTTTTTTCATAAATTATGTAGTGTGCCTAAGGTTAAATATCGTTGTCCAGTTCTTCACTATTGTCTTTGACACACTTTTGTCACCATACACTGCCTGCATTCTGCGATGAAGCTGTTAGAAACCGAATCACTGCTCGCTGATCAACTCTGGACTGATTCAGTATCACACACACCATATTTTCACAAAGGTTGCAGTTTGGTCCGGTTTCATTTGAACACCCGTAGTATATTAATAAAAGAACTTGATGTTATATTTTTATTATGTGTGTTAGTTTCTGAGATACAAGAAAATGAACGGGATAGTGTTGAGAAACAGCACAACACATAAACTCACTCACTTTCAAGGCCCCTGGGTTTAAAAAAAATACATTTCTAATTTGCAGAAAACGGACTATTGATGTTTACTGTAATGGCCATGTCTGTCACTTTCGACTTTAAAAGTAATTATTCTATCTACATTAACAAACTAAATAGATCTAACTCAGAAAAAAAATCCGTTGCAAAAACTGAACTCCCCCATTCTCAATAATGGGTGAATCTTAAAATCCAAGCAAAAAACAGAAGAAATCCTTTCCAAACGTCTAAAACAAATTTCAAAATCGTCATTGTTTTTATCTAACCGTACAGGACAGAGGCCAGAACTCTCTACAATAAAAAAAAGAAGGATGTTCAGCCGTTTATATGGCATTAACCCGCAAGTTTATATACGCTAAACAGACGACCCTGGAAATCAATGTAAATTTGTTCTTGCGTCGTTGGTGCTGTATTGGTTAAATGTTGCTTGACGGTATTTGTGCTGGGTTAGCTCTTAGGGATGTTTGTTTGTAGTGGAATGCAGAGGCTATTTTTAAATCTTGATGCATACTTGAGAAGTTGAACCAGGGTCCTCTTGGCTGTAGGGCAACGGGAGTCCACTCAGTAGGCTTACCACTATAGGAATTACAGTATCAATCCACACCTACCTAGTTGGCCAGACTGCTGTGATACAGCCAGTTTCCATGAGCAAGAATGGGGTCAAGATCAGGTGTTCGGTATGTCCTTAGAGTCCATTGTTCTATTTCTAACGCTTTCAATTTTAATATATCCAAGAGTCTGCAGCCTTGTTTGTGTTTTCTGGCTTTTTCTTTTATTTGGGTTTTTTCTTTTCAGCGACTAATTAAATGATATAGAGGACGGCCATGTCAGAGGTATTTGACAAAACATCTTTCCTGGCACATCGGGTTGACCTAGACTTGTTACGCGACAGGAAAGCGTTAAAATAAATGTCAAAATTATGGTACATAATAATTGCCTTGGGCGTTTGATCTTTTGAGCAGCCCTGAAAGGCCCTTAGCCTGGAGAAAGGTAGTGCGCTGAACAAATCTGACTGTTTGGCTTGGCTTCGTTCGTTCTCAATCTCCCGCTACCAAGCTCTGAAGTTCATGAATCTGTTTGGTGTTTTACTGCATTAGCAATATTTATATGTAAACGTGTTTCTTCTTCTTCTGCGTACGCAGTCAGACAGTAACCATTATTTTTTCGAAAAAGGCGGCGGTCATCCTGAGGCTGTCGCCACTGCCATAGAGCTTGTCTTGCAGTTCCACTGGTGATGGCCACATCTGCTCTCTCTGATCCTCGTATGTCGGGCAGTTCTGCAGCAGATGCTCAGCGGTCATTTTACCGGTACCGCACGGACATTCGTCGGTACCACCTACCTTCAATTTGTTGAATAGGTGGTACCTCAGTCTATTGTGGCCAGTGCGAAGTCTGAAGACAAGGACCTGCTCTCTTCGGTTCAACTGGTAATAGGCATCGTTTTTGGTGTAACCAGTATGTTCGGTTTCCCATTTGGTCATGTATCTGGCTTTGATAAGCCGTTTTGACTCTTCGTATGTCATACTGGTATCTGTTTGTGGTAGTCTTGCACCTTCTTTTGCCAGTCTGTCTGCCTCCTCGTTGCCTTGGATGTTGCAGTGTGATGGGACCCACTGTACCACTACCCTTTTTGGTGCGGACTGCTGGCACAGTTTGCAGAGTGCTGCTCTTAAGTCATTAAGCTCAGTGTTTTTCTGGCTTTTTAGTGCTGTGACTACGGCGAGAGCATCTGTAAGCAGGACTATATGGCTTTCATTTTCACTGTGTGTCACCATTTCTTCCACTGCCGCCCTCAGTGCCTCTGCCTCCGCTCTGAAATTGCTTGTGTACTTACCAGTAGCGAATGACAGTGTTATTTTTCTGCCATTTGGTAGGTTCAGGAATGCTCCTGCCCCTCCGTTCTGTGTTGTGTTTGTTACAGAACCGTCGGTGTATGCATGGGTCCAGTCCATGCTTGGGTAGCTTTTCGTTATGAAGCTTAGGGTAGTATCTCTCCTTTCTTTTTCAGTCTGGCAGTTTTTGTTTGCAATACCTGGTATATTTTCTACCCCCTCTGGAAATATATCCTGCCTCCAGGTAGGCTTTCGTACAGTAGTGATGGGTTTTGATGTTGTTAGTGCGTTTATGGGATCTTCGTGCATCTTTGCTTTGGCTATTTCTGCAAAGTTTCTCCGCTTTAGTTTCCCATTTCCCAAATTGTTTAGTCTCTGGTGCATTGGATGGTCGGTCAGTCTTCGGAGCTTCTCTGACTGCAGCTGGGCTCTGCAGTCTCTTCTATCGATCATGGATTGCAGTTTTGTAATCTTTTCAAGTTCTACAATTGGCGTTGACTGCATGCCACCTGTTATAATTCTCATGGCTTGGTTTTGAAGTTTGCTAACTTTATCGAAGTTCGCCTTCGCTGCTGTTGTCCATGCCGCAATGCCATATTCGAGAACTGGTCTCACTCTTCCAGTGTACAGTTTCTTTAGTATGCCTTCGTCTGCTCCCCAGCTTGTGCCAGCAAGTTTCCTCATGATTGCCATTCTTTCTCTGGCTTTCATTCGGTTTCTTTCAATCTGACTTTTCCATGTCATGCGCCGATCAAATGTGACTCCCATATAGGTTGGGTTGTCGTTTGGCTGCAGGAATTTGCCATTTAGACTTAATTTGGTACTTTGGGGTTTTAATGAAAGCGAGAATATTGTGCATGTGGTTTTCTCCTCGTTTATTTTGACCAGCCATGAGTTCGCCCGCTCTTCCAGCGATGTTAGGGCCGTCTGCATCCGATTTCTTGCTATGGTGAGATTCTTTTCAGAGGTCCACATAGCCAGATCGTCTGCAAACATTGAGCTATGGACTCTTCTTGGTATATTCTCTGTAATATCGTTTATATATACCAGGAAGAGTGTAGGTGACAGTACTCCCCCTTGGGGTACTCCCTGCTCGAGTGTCACCTTTTTGCTCATCTGCCCTTGTACTAGGACTCTGGCCGTTCTTTGTTTGAGGTAGTGGTTGATCCACTTGTACATTTTCCCACAAACATCACTTCTTCTTAGCTTGGTAAACGTGTTTGAAATTGTCCAATTGTTATGAGAAACAAGATGGCTACTATAATCTGTAACGGGTTCTACCTTACTGTTGATCCACAGAATATATTTGGGGTCATGATCGGAGGCTGTATTGGTCACACCGTCTGCACAGGCCTGGCTGTTTTAGGGGGTAGATTTATTGCCCAGAGGATTTCTGTTAGAACAGGTTGGTTTCCTGTGGGTTGTGGATGTCTGTGGTTTCAACATTCTGCGTATTGTGGATGTCCATGTTCGTCTGTGGTGTCAACATTCTGCGTATTGTGGATGTCCATGTTCGTCTGTGGTGTCTACATTCCTGTGGATGGATAGACATGTTCATCTGTGGTGTCTACATTCCTGTGGATGGATAGACATGTTCGTCTGTGGTGTCTACATTCCTGTGGATGGATAGACATGTTCGTCTGTGGTGTCAACATTCCTGTGGATTGTCACTGTCCATGTTCGTCTAAAAGGCGAAAGATGGCTTGGTATAGGCATGTCACGAAGTCTAGCGGAATTACAAATTCGATACTGCATGGTTCCGTACCAGGAAATAGACGGTGGGGACGTCCAAGGAAGAGATGGACAGACAACATCACTGAATGGTCAAACCTTCATCCCGGTGAGGCACGACTGGTAGCAGCGGACAGAGAGAGATGGCGTGGGATTGTGGTAGTGTCTTCAAGTGTGCATCTGATGGGTTATGGGATGAACTGAACTGAACTGATGTTCATCTGTGATGTCAACATTCCTGTGTCTAGTTCTCTTATGCCAGGGGATCTAGTTCCTTTATGTCATTGTTCTAGTGTCTAGTTCCTTTATGTCAGTGTTCTAGTTCCTTTATGTCAGTGTTCTAGTGTCTAGTTCCTTTATGTCAGTGTTCTAGTTCCTTTATGTCAGTGTTCTAGTGTCTAGTTCCTTTATGTCAGTGTTCTAGTTTGTTTATGTCAGTGTTCTAGTGTCTAGTTCCTTTATGTCAGTGTTCTAGTGTCTAGTTCCTTTATGTCAGTGTTCTAGTGTCTAGTTCCTTTATGTCAGTGTTCTAGTGTCTAGTTCCTTTATATCAGTGTTCTAGTGTCTAGTTCCTTTATGTCAGTGTTCTAGTGTCTAGTTCATTTATGTTAGTGTTCTAATGTCTAGTTAATGTTCTAGTCTCTATTTAAATGTCACGCCATGCGGCGCATAGGAAATATGGTGTTAGGCCCATAATATTTTGTAACCCACAGCACATAGTGGACGATGTGGTCAGCATCACACCGGCCGCCTTTACTTCCCAGATTTTTCTGGAACCAAATTACTGAGGCTGGGTCGACCACAGGAACCGTTTGTGATCAGAAAACAATCTTGCACCAACTGGGGATTGAACCCTGATCGGGATCAAGTTGCTGAGCAGCGCATGAGCTGCAGTGGTCAGCGACCCATAGCTGGCTGCTAGCATCAGGGCCGGCGAACCATAGCTGCCAAGACCCTTCTACACCTCCACGCGGTGATCCTGGATAACACGCTGCAGCAGGGCAGACTGGCTAAGGTGAAGGGATCGAAGAGGGAATGCTAACCCGGTACCCAAAAAATGTTTGCTGAAGTCGGATGTGTTGGACCGAAAGGTGCAAATATCGCAGTCAAGCTGTAAACTACGACACAACGCATTCCGTTCTCTGGACTACATTCTGCTACTTAAGCCCTATCAGGGTTTGATAGCGGGAGATTGAGAACAAACGCAGAAGAAGAAGAAGAACCCTGATCGCCTGACTGGGAGGTCAGTGCACTAACCACTGTGCTACCAGACACAACATACTGGTCAGACATGTTTGTCATGGTCAGGCACAACATACTGAAAAAAACCCTCACCTCGGCTTCCTAGTAGCCCTCCCAGAAAACGGGCTCTTTTCATGGCAGCCTGATTAACTGGGTGAGGGATTGACATGATCCCCATAGTAGTGAGTGACACGCAGATGAAGTCAAGCATAGCACAACTGCCTAGAGGACCCCGGTCCACCTTTATCGACACACACAGGATTTTTTGGTTTTTTTTTTTTGCGTTCGCCTTATTTCTCTAATCCCCAAGGCGCGTTGCACTGTGTGTTTTATTTTGCGCCTGTCGGCCCAGTGCATCTGACTTCAGCATGCATTTTAGGTAAGGGTCTGCTTCCTCCTATATTTTCTAAGGGTTTGCTTCCCGGGGGTAACGGCCGGTGCTGTGATTGGGATCGAACCCAGCACCTTCGGCTTGTGAGCCGTGCCACTTAACCACTAGGCCACGCCGTCCCCACGCACGTGATATGAGGAGAGCTACTGCAACCCGCCACTTAACGTCATTTTCAGGGCGCACAAAAGAGTCAACCTACTCATTGTGTGCATTTGAAACAACATATAAACATCGTAATTTCATTTATTTTTATTTTTCAGTCACTCTTATTGGAGGAGTCGTCTTCTTGATATTTGCCCTCTCTGCACTTTGGATTGGACCAGAAACGTAGCACCACCCGTCAGCACCACCACAATATATATCTCATTATGTCGCTGTATGTTCTAAATGTTGATGTTACAAGTGGGGCTTCTATACAGGGTTGGTGGCGTAAACATCTCATACGTTGTTTGTTTCCTGGACTGATATGAATAATTTGTGTTGAATGTTTTGAAAACTGACGTCACTCAGCATTCACAGAAATTCACTTTGGGTAAATTATAGTAGTAATAATGGACGACATATATTTATTTTGAAGAACAACTTGAGCATTTCTGTTTGTTTATGTATGTGATTGTATGTGTGTGCTGTGCATATATATATATATATATATATATATACCTCTACACCTCACGATAGAAGAGGAGCGACTAAGTATATATATATATTATAACAAATATTTGCATGTATACAGTAACCCCAATTGTACGGGGACAGTCATTAAGTAACAGCACTTTTATTAATTACATTTTTACAAGAGTGCGAAACGGACATTTTTTATGTCTTATTTTTAGACTTTGTCCCCATGACTGGCAGCACACTTTGTCCACTAGCTTGTGGAGACCTTCTAGAAAACATTTTTAGTGTGATCTTTAACCAATTTTGCACTGCCTCCATTACCTCGTTGTCAGCCGACTTGGGAACCATCTGCCACACACTTTTCTATAACCGAGAACATCATGGACAATTTTGTGTGCAGTGCCGTGACTTATGTTGAAATCTACGGCTATTTCATCAATAATGACTCGTGTGTTGCCACGGACTAGCTGGTCGATCTGCTGTTTCACAGCATCAGATGCATGCTTGCCGGTCTTCCACGCCGCAGTTCATCAATGACGTTTTGTCTTCCATTTTGAAATCTGTCTACCCATTTATACACTCTCCCCTGACTCAAATATCTTTCTACCCATTTATACACTCTCCCCTGACTCAAACATCTTTCTACCCATTCATACTCTCCCCTGACTCAAACATCTCTCTACCCATTCATACTCTCCCCTGACTCAAACATCTCTCTACCCATTCATACACTGTCCCCTGACTCAAACATCTTTCTACCCATTCATACACTCTCCCCTGACTCAAACATCTTTCTACCCATTCATACACTGTCCCCTGACTCAAACATCTTTCTACCCATTCATACACTGTCCCCTGACTCAAACATCTTTCTACCCATTCATACACTCTCCCTTGACTCAAACATCTTTCTACCCATTTATACATTCTCCCCTGACTCAAAAAATTGTCTCCATACCGAACCTTCATTCTTCTGTAGATTTCAGAAGATTTCACACAATCTGACCCCAAAAACTAATAATAAGTCGACAGTGGGATGGCCATGTTGTCCGCTATATTGCGCATGCACATACTGCTCGTTCGTCACAACCCCTACATGGTGTATTGCTACAGAGCCATTTTGTGTCCAGAACTAAGATGTTCCATTGTACATACTCACGCATGCACTTGATAATAAAATTGCTTTTACTTAATGACTGTCCCTCGTACGAGAAATATTTGAATGCGGATCAAATTGATACAAGTCCATATGTCAATAGAGTTTTCGCAGTCATATACACATAGTCCTCGTTGTATGTTGCATTCCACGTATGACCGCTCGTATCTACATTAGCCATTCCGTTGATCCTCTTATATTTTTACCCCTAGCACTAGATCATAGAATCTGATAAGGATAGCAATGGAATAAAATGACAAGGCTGCGTACATCTGCGCTACTCAAATTGGATTCTGCTAACTAGTGGTGGTCCTCGGTCTGGGGCGAGCGAACAATCTCAAATTGTTAAGTCAAACGTGTATGTATTATGAAATAAAAAAACATGTATGTACGAGGGTAAGTCAGTAAGTAGGTCACAAACTGATATGGGATAGCTGGGGAAAAAATGTAGTTGGTAGTCCCATGTCCAACCCTCCTTAGTTGTCTCTTATGGCATGCCTGGCAGGTTACGGTGTTACTATTTTTATCTGCCCCCGATAATGCACGGGTAACATTGATATCTACCACCAAATCATAATTTTGTTAATGCCCAACAAGTTAACTAGCCTACCTCCACTGCAGTGCCTGGGTGACACTGAATGTCGGCCAACCGCACAAGAAAGTTTGTGAGCCACTGCAATGTGGCAGACCAGTTTGTTCCGGCATGCTCAAGCAATGCTTCCAGACACACATTTGAGGATTACTATATGTTTGTGTATGTGTGTAAATACATCTTATGTCCGTGTGACACATAATTCAACTGGAATTTCTTTTGTTAAAAAAATTATTTTCAGAATGATTGACCGAAAATTTTGGATGTCGGCCTGGTGATCAAGGGCACTTACTTATTTTGTTGCTCCTTTTTTACTCTGGGGGGTAGAGTCTTCTACCTTACTTACTTAGTGTCCCCTTTTCTACTCTGGGGTGTAGAGTCTTCTACCTTACTTACTTAGTGTCCCCTTTTCTACTCTGAGGTGTAGAGTCTTCTACCTTACTTACTTAGTGTCCTCTTTTCTACTCTGGGGTGTAGAGTCTTCTACCTTACTTACTTAGTGTCCCCTTTTCTACTCTGAGGTGTAGAGTCTTCTACCTTACTTACTTAGTGTCCCCTTTTCTACTCTGGGGTGTAGAGTCTTCTACCTTACTTACTCCTGATCTACGGTGGGGTGTAAAGGGTTGCCAGAAAGAGCCCCCAGACTCTTTTGTCTTCCACGTCTCCTAGTCCCAGTTTTGTCTTCGGTTTCTTGTAGACTGTCTGTCATCCTAGTAGACTGTGTGTCATCCTAGTAGACTGTGTGTCATCCTAGTAGACTGTCTGTCATCCTAGTAGACTGTCTGTCATCCTAGTAGACTGTCTGTCATCCTAGTGGACTGTCTGTCATCCTAGTAGACTGTGTGTCATCCTAGTGGACTGTGTGTCATCCTAGTAGACTGTCTGTCATCCTAGTAGACTGTCTGTCATCCTAGTAGACTGTCTGTCATCATAGTAGACTGTCTGTCATCCTAGTAGACTGTCTGTCATCCTAGTAGACTGTCTGTCATCCTAGTAGACTGTCTGTCATCCTAGTAGACTGTCTGTCATCCTAGTGGACTGTCTGTCATCCTAGTGGACTGTCTGTCATCCTAGTAGACTGTCTGTCATCCTAGTGGACTGTCTGTCATCCTAGTGGACTGTTTGTCATCCTAGTGGACTGTCTGTCATCCTAGTAGACTGTCTGTCATCCTAGTGGACTGTCTGTCATCCTAGTGGACTGTCTGTCATCCTAGTGGACTGTCTGTCATCCTAGTGGACTGTGCCATCCCCTGGGGTATCTAGATTCTTGACCGTTGCTTCAAATGACTGTCATGGTAGCCGATCTTCTTTCATTATGCGGACATGGCCAAATCACCGATATTGAAATTGCCGCAGTCAGCTCTGTAGGGCCTGGGTTTCGAGATCGTACAGTATTGTCTGATTGCGGATCTTGCCTTTTTTCTTTCACTTGGACCACCTTTCTCGGATAACATATTTCTGCTGCTTGGAGCTAGTTTTCTGAGCTGTGGTCATGTCCATGATTCACATTCGTAAGTCAAAACTGGATCAGTATTCTATAATGTTAGTTTTCTGACTTATTTGCCTTTTCTCGAGGAATGTTCTACTTATGGCATGATAAAGTCTATTGTTGCTCTTCGGGTAAGCAATTCTTCGGTGATGGCTCTCATAACGTCATTATGCTGGTTTAGAAGACACAGGAGAGTCTGTATGCTTCTAGTGACTTCTACTCCTTGTCATTTGTCTTGTAACTCCAAGAGATTGTAGGAGGCATCACTCATCATGTGAATGATGTATCTTAGACATGTCGTTAACCAGGCAGGACCCAATCTCTCCCGAACGATGTGTTAGTCTATTTTTGGCCCATATAATCATTTCCTAGTCACCACTGTCAGAAAAACAGTGGTCTATTACAACCCCATTGCTCCTGTAGGCTCGCTTTCTCTTCTGTTGATACTTTTAATGTTCCGTATTCCAAACAGTATAGTTAGTTAGTTCCATATTCCAAAAGGCATAGTTAGTTAGTTCCATATTCCAAACAGCATAGTTAGTTCCATATTCCAAACAGCATATTTAGTTAGTTCCGTATTCCACACAGGATAGTTAGTTCTGTATTCCAAACAGCATAGTTAGTTAGTTCCGTATTCCAAACAGCATAGTTAGTTCCATATTCCAAACAGCATAGTTAGTTCCGTATTCCACACAGGATAGTTAGTTCTGTATTCCAAACAGCATAGTTAGTTAGTTCTGTATTCCAAACAGCATAGTTAGTTAGTTCTGTATTCCACACAGCATAGTTAGTTCCATATTCCAAACAGCATAGTTAGTTCCATATTCCACACAGCATAGTTAGTTCTGTATTCCAAACAGCATAGTTAGTTAGTTCTGTATTCCACACAGCATAGTTAGTTCCATATTCCAAACAGCATAGTTAGTTCCGTATTCCACACAGCATAGTTAGTTCTGTATTCCAAACAGCATAGTTAGTTAGTGCCAGTTTGTCATCTTTAATGTTTGTCTGGTTTTTTTTCTGTATATACTTGTAATCGAGTATGTAGACAAACAGGTGATTGGTCTGTTGTCTTTGCATGGTGGAGGGGCTGCACGTTGTTTTTAAATTCCCAATTATGAAAGATATTCAAGCAGATGCAATAGCAAAGATGTAAGGCCTCGGCCACTTAAGAAATGAAACGTTGGTATGGCCAGTTCCCAAGCAACCTCTGGTCTCAGGGGAGGTGAGATCATGAGCATGGTCCTATCAGAGATGGACAACAAACTCGGATGTTCTCTGTACATTCAGTGCATATAAAAAAACCTTTGGCAACTGAAAATCGATAGCCTGCTGCCCAATCAAAAAACATTAGGAAATTAATGACATTCCTGCCCCATGTCCAGGAGTACAGCCGCAAATATAAAATCTGGATCTTCCACTGGACCAAGGTGATTCTTATTCTTCATCGTTCGTTCCCAAATTCCCGCTACCAAGCCCTGAAAAGGTATCTTGGAAGTAGCAGGATGTTCTCTTGAGAACAAATGCGTTGTGTTGTAGTTTACAGCTTGGCTGCGATGTTTGCACCTTTTAGTCCGACACATCCGCCTTCAGCAGGCATATTTGAATACCGGGCTAACCTTCCCGCTTCGATATCTTTTCCTTAGCCAGTCTGCTTTGTTATCCAGGATCACCACATGGAGGGGTAGAAGGGTCTTGGCAGCTCTGGTTCGCTAGCCCTGATGCTTGCAGTCAGCTATGAGGTTGCTGACCGCTGCAGCTCATGCGCTGCTCAGCGTCTTGATCCCTAAGATAGTTCAGGACGAGACAGTTTGATTGATGATAGTGCAAATCTTCCTCACTAAAATCTAATTAAAGAATAATTCTCGGTGTCAGATCCTCGACCAGATATCGACAAACCTTTCCGTATGAGGGCCACATTGTATATTTTGCACATTTTCAAGGGCCAAAGCAAAATGAATCAGTTTTATGAGTAAATGAATCAATTTTATTTGATCTTTTTGTGGTAATGAGCATGCTATAGTTCAGAACAGAAGACAAATATGAGAATGACTTAGTAAGTTCTCGTATTTACGCTTGCAACAAATGAAAATGTAACAATGCTGGACCGTAGGAATTATTCTGAAGAAAGAATCTCTGACCTAACAGAATATTCATTTATGCGAGTCATCATTTTATTTACCTGAAATGTTGCTAATGTTTACCTGAAATGAGAATTATAATTTCATGTTGCTGTGGGCCGGATAAAATCTTGCAGTGGCCCATGGCCTTAGTTTGGAGACTCTTTCCTTAGACAAATCGTACGTGTCTCTCTATCCTGTCATCATCCTTTCTAGAAACTGTTCAGCTATCCACCAGGTGGGGAGGACAGACTCCATCCCCCCAGGAACCATAAGCACATGTGTTTGAAACCTTAATGCGGTGTAGATTTATTTTTTAACAGAGATAAAATAAACGCCTAATCTGTGCACTGTGTGTAGACTGCAGTGGCAAACACCTTTATTCCTCAGCTCAATGAATTTTCCCGGTGGACTTCGGCAATGGCAATAAACGGTGTCCAGATAATTTGTATACAGAATCTACATCACAGCACTTCCGGCTGACTCATAGGTACTCATTTTATCAGCAATTGCCAAAAGGGGTGGATACAGCTGGTCTCTGTAGCTCGCTGGTTGAAACATTCGTACATCCTCTAGGTGTAGACTCCTACATACTCATAGGTCCCCCTTTCTGTTCAACCCCTATTTGATCCCAAATTCATTCAGTTTGTATTGCTAATTCACCAATTTCTCACTAATTCACCAATCTGTCACTAATTCACCAATCTCTCACTAATTCACCAATCTCTCACTAATTCGCCAATCTGTCACTAATTCACCAATCTGTCACTAATTCACCAATTTTTCACTAATTCACCAATTTCTCACTAATTCACCAATTTCTCACTAATTCACCAATCTGTCACTTCTTTTACGTTCGTTCTCAATCTCCGACGGCTAAGCCCCGAACAGGGCTTTGCAAGTAGCAGATTGTAGTCCGACAAACGGAATGAGCTGTGTCGTGAGTTTACAGTTTGCCTGAGATATTTGCACTTTTCGGTCCGACACATCCATTTACGGCAGTAATCTGTTACTAATTCACCAATCTGTCACTAATTCACCAATCTGTCATTTACCAATCTGTGACAACTGCATCATCCATATTTTCTTATCTAATGTTGCCAAGATGGACGCTTTCTTTACAATAGTGCCAGCTATATCATTCCCTTGAACCACAGCATGACCTGGACGTAGATCCACACAACCTCTAGAAGGTGGGAGACCTCCCTCTCTCACTGCCATGAACGACCCACACCTCCAGAAGGTGGGAGACCTCCCTCTCTCACTGCCATGAATGACCCACACAACCTCCAGAAGGTGGGAGACCTCCCTCTCTCACTGCCATGAACGACCCACACAACCTCCAAAAGGTGGGAGACCTCCCTCTCTCACTGCCATGAACGACCCACACCTCCAGAAGGTGGGAGACCTCCCTCTCTCACTCCATGAACGACCCACACGTCCAGAAGGTGGGAGACCTCCCTCTCTCACTGCCATGAAGGACCCACACCTCTAGAAGGTGGGAGACCTCCCTCTCTCACTGCCATGAAGGACCCACACCTCTAGAAGGTGGGAGACCTCCCTCTCTCACTGCCATGAACGACCCACACAACCTCCAGAAGGTGGGAGACCTCCCTCTCTCACTGCCATGAACGACCCACACCTCCAGAAGGTGGGAGACCTCCCTCTCTCACTGCCATGAACGACCCACACCTCCAGAAGGTGGGAGACCTCCCTCTCTCACTGCCATGAAGGACCCACACCTCTAGAAGGTGGGAGACCTCCCTCTCTCACTGCCATGAAGGACCCACACCTCTAGAAGGTGGGAGACCTCCCTCTCTCACTGCCATGAATGACCCACACAACCTCCAGAAGGTGGGAGACCTCCGTCAGCTCTCTCACTGCCTTGACCCAGACATTAGACCCACATAACCTCTCGAAGGTGGAGTTACCTAGTTTGCTTATCCATGCATACTGTAGCCATGAGTTTTATTTATAATATTTTTGCCAAACCAAATTTGTTCCCATTATTTTCTCAGATTTTCAATGTTTTTAATTCTCATAATGTTGCACATAATTTCATCTTGTTTTATGGGCTCCATGACTTGTGACATATTTTCTGGATCTGTTTTTGTATTTGATTGTCCTGCTGGTCATGTCCCACTGACCATATCATTTCGCTGATGTCGTTATTTATCCTTATACTAGTATGTGATCCTGTCTGTGACAGGCAATGCACTATCATCATACACCGACTTACAACACTTGACTTATGTGGCTTCACACTTATGGACATTTTTGGATTATACCATACCCCAGAATTTTTTACAGTCTGTATAACAGACAGCTGTCCGAGTTCTGAACAGCTATGTACAGTAATTAGTCTGTATAATGGACAGCTGTCTGAGTTCCGAACATCTATGTACAGTAATTAGTCTGTATAACGGACAGCTGTCTGAGTTCCGAACATCTATGTACAGTAATTAAAATCAAACCAATCATAGCCTATCGCTCCACTCGAGGAATATGCCATTGACCTCACCTGGCAAGCTTGCGCTTTCTGCTTCTGTCCAACTACCACCATTAAATCATTATTCGTGCTCACATTATCTTCTTCATGCATTGGTAGGACTTCCTTTCTTTCTCTTCCCTTGTGAATTCCATGTGAGAGCCTGCCTGGCTGTGTTTGTCAGTGCCTTCCCCATCATATTCCCCTATCCATTTCCACTTTCCTCTCTTAATTTCCATGCTTACCATTTCTCCTAAAATAAAAAAAGTTGTAGAACTCTTATTTGAAATGTCAAGTTAGAACTTGTTGAGAAAGTCAAGTAAAGTCAAGTCTAGACTATGACTGAGCTATACATAGGCTGTAAGATATGCTAGACTAACCGGCTAGTACAATGTGAACTGACAATCATCAATAATAATGTCAAAAATAGAATGGTTATCATTTGCCGACTGTTTCCATCAGGTCGACCCATATTTCACACTTAACTTAACTTAACGTCTTCATACTGGTTTAAAAGACCCTGCAGAGCCTGCATACAACCAGTTACATTTACATCACCTTGCTCTAAAAGCTATGCGCATCCAGTTTATTCTTAAATGCATTAACTGTCCCTGCCTCCACTACCTCCCCTGGCAATGCATTCCAAGCAGACACCACTCTCTGACTAAAAAAATATTTCCTAATATCTAACCTGGATCTCTCTTTAGTCAGCTTGTAGCTATGCCCTCGTGTTATTGTAGGTGGCTGTATTTTAAAAAACTTGTTATAGTCTAATTTATCGATTCCTCTGATCATCTTATAAACCTGTATTAAGTCACCACGAATTCTTCTCTCTTCGAGACACTGTAGGCCGGTTTTTCTGAGTCTTTCCTCATAACTGTAATTCTTAACCCTTTACACACTATGCCACGAAACAGGAAATATGTTTATTTGAACAGGGAGAATCCTGTTTCATCTCGTACTTCAATAATTTTGTTCACTAAACAAATGAAATATTATTCTAATATTTCTTTGGAAACTTACTTACGTTCCTATCCAAGCACCACGTCATACGGTATGTATCCAGTATCCAGCGACATGGATTGCCTCGTCATCTGCCTCCAGCGTGTCGCACCTATTGCATATTTTCTGGAGGTTGGTGCAGGTCATCAGGTGGGGTCTGGGTCCTGTATTGCGCCACAATCACATGTGTTATCATCTGTGTGTCCCCATCGTTTCGTATTCCTCTTGCACGGATTTGTAAACTGAAGGGTTGTATTAGACAGAATCATAGTTACAGTGTTTGAAACATGTATTGAGGCTGTTTTGGTGTAATAGGTTCATGCATGCGTATATGATAGAGCAGACATATTTTCATCCTTTTGTATTGGCAAGCAATGTAATTGTTTATGTAAACAAGGTAGTACATCGATGGACAGGCCACATACTCGGAAGAAAGGGTGAACGTTGGAGCACGTCGACAGCAGTCTGGCGCTGACCTCCAATGCGTTGGCCAGATACCCATGCAACCATTACAACATCCAGGATATGTTAAAATGAAAGATATTATCAACTGGATCCCTATAGACCAGGATAGAGATCATTGAAGACGAAGTAGAAACCTCCTTCAGTACAACCCACGATAAAAAGTCGGTCATCAAGTAGTCAAGCAAGTATGCATGCTCAAATGGGAAAAGTCGGTGCTTCCGCTTACAGACATGTTTGGCTACGTCAGATCAAGTGATGTCTTAACATTCTCTATCTCTGGTGGTACACACACAGACAATGGATCTCCAACATTCTCTATCTCTGACCCTGGTGGTACACACAGACAATGGATCTCCAACATTCTCTATCTCTGACCCTGGTGGTACACACAGACAATGAATCTCCAACATTCTGTATCTCTGGCCCTGGTAGTACATACAGACAGACAATGGATCTCCAACATTCTCTATCTCTGACCCTGGTGGTACACACAGACAATGAATCTCCAACATTCTCTATCTCTGGCCCTGGTAGTACACACAGAGACAATGGATCTCCAACATTCTCTATCACTGGCCCTGGTAGTACACACAGAGACAATGGATCTCCAAGATTCTCTATCACTGGCCCTGGTAGTACACACAGAGACAATGGATCTCCAAGATTCTCTATCTCTGGCCCTGGTAGTACACACAGACAATGGATCTCCAACATTCTCTATCTCTGGCCCTGGTAGTACATACAGACAATAGATCTCCAACATTCTCTATCTCTGGCCCTGGTAGTACACACAGACAGTGGATCTCCAACATTCTCTATCTCTGGCCCTGGTAGTACACACAGACAATAGATCTCCAACATTCTCTATCTCTGGCCCTGGTAGTACACACAGACAATAGATCTCCAACATTCTCTATCTCTGGCCCTGGTAGTACACACAGACAGTGGATCTCCAACATTCTCTATCTCTGGCCCTGGTAGTACACACAGACAATGGATCTCCAACATTATCTATCTCTGGCCCTGGTAGTACACACAGACAGTAGATCTCCAACATTCTCTATCTCTGGCCCTGGTAGTACACACAGACAATAGATCTCCAACATTCTCTATCTCTGGCCCTGGTAGTACACACAGACAATAGATCTCCAACATTCTCTATCTCTGGCCCTGGTAGTACACACAGACAGTGGATCTCCAACATTCTCTATCTCTGGCCCTGGTAGTACACACAGACAATAGATCTCCAACATTCTCTATCTCTGGCCCTGGTAGTACACACAGACAGTAGATCTCCAACATTCTCTATCTCTGGCCCTGGTAGTACACACAGACAGTAGATCTCCAACATTCTCTATCTCTGGCCCTGGTAGTACACACAGACAGTGGATCTCCAACATTCTCTATCTCTGGCCCTGGTAGTACACACAGACAGTGGATCTCCAACATTCTCTATCTCTGGCCCTGGTAGTACACACAGACAGTGGATCTCCAACATTCTCTATCTCTGGCCCTGGTAGTATACACAGACAGTAGATCTCCAACATTCTCTATCTCTGGCCCTGGTAGTACACACAGACAATAGATCTCCAACATTCTCTATCTCTGGCCCTGGTAGTACACACAGACAATAGATCTCCAACATTCTCTATCTCTGGCCCTGGTAGTACACACAGACAGTGGATCTCCAACATTCTCTATCTCTGGCCCTGGTAGTACACACAGACAATAGATCTCCAACATTCTCTTCTCTGGCCCTGGTAGTACACACAGACAGTAGATCTCCAACATTCTCTATCTCTGGCCCTGGTAGTACACACAGACAGTGGATCTCCAACATTCTCTATCTCTGGCCCTGGTAGTACACACAGACAGTGGATCTCCAACATTCTCTATCTCTGGCCCTGGTAGTACACACAGACAGTGGATCTCCAACATTCTCTATCTCTGGCCCTGGTAGTACACACAGACAATGGATCTCCAACATTCTCTATCACTGGCCCTGGTAGTACACACAGACAATGGATCTCCAACATTCTCTATCTCTGGCCCTGGTAGTACACACAGACAGTCTGCTGCCCGTCCATCGCTTCATGTTATCCTCCCACCTGTGTCGCTGCCTACCTTGTGCTCGACTGCCTTCAACTTTTCAAGTGCGTTGTGTCATAGTTTACAGCTTGACTGCGATATTTGCACCTTTCGGTCCAACACATTTGACTTCAGCAAGTATTTTTTTAGTACCGGGTTAGCATTCCCTCTTCGATCCCTTTTCCTTAGCCATTCTGCCCTGTTGCAGCCTGTTATCCAGGATCACCACGTGGAGGTGTAGAAGGGTCTTGGCAGCTCTGGTTCGCTGGCCCTGACGCTAGCAGTCAGCTATGGGTCGCTGACCACTACAGCTCATGCGCTGCTCAACCAAATCTTGATCCCGAGTATATATAACACTTGATCTTTCTTATTTTTTACCATTTACGGTCCAACTACTCTGATCTACCCCACTAGATAGTGGCTTGTCTCATTGTTGCATAGCAACGTAATCTCGTAATGTGTGAGATGTGAACTAAGGGCATACTTCCGTTACATAAACGTGCATGGCTAGTATAGAAAAACGTTTTAAAATCAGTCAATATTTATCATATCTGTCATTTATTTAAAACTACGCCTTTTGTGTCATTGACCGCTATAGCTGATCTCCAACTCAGCATCTCGATCCTAATTTTTTTCATAAACTTTAACTCTAAAATGTTTAATGTGGGATTCCGTGACGAAGTGGTTAAGCTGTCGGCCTCGTAATCAGGTGGTGTGGGTTCGAATTCGGACTCCGCCGTCTCATTCACGGGTGCTTGATGCAGAGTCCCCTGCATCTCATAGTCGCCCCCTTGTCGTCTTGTCCTTGACTTGCCACGGGTCGGGCGGCACGAGACGAGAGAGTGAGGATAAAAATGTAGCACAGTTAATCCTTACTAAAAATAGCGCTAGCAAAATTAATTATGCCATCATCGTCTACGATGGACGGCGGCGGCCTTTGCAGAATATTAAATTACCCCACACATCTTTGATTTCTCTTCCTTCTACCTCATCATCACCACCACACATATTTTTATTTCTTGACTGCCTCCACCTGCTGCCTTTATTCCAATCAACTTTTTTGTGGGGCTAAATTAAAACAAATGCCTCTCACACCGTTAAAGGTCCAATGACTACATCTGCTACCAACTCTAACCCCTACCCACCCTTCTGTATGCTCCAAGACCATGACAAAGAGTTCTATAACTATACCTGCTGACCTATAATTGTATGATATTTTTATAATTCTCATGTTTGGTCATGTCTCTCATGAAAAATGAAGAATAAAACTGGAGATTGTACAGAGATTTTCTAGGGTGTCTTACTGTTTGTTTAGATGATGTCAGAGATTGGACAAGCCCCAAATACTGTCAGAACCTGGAGTGGAATCGACTATAGACTCTCAGCTGTAACTAAATCATTTGGAAAATATGTTTTTGTGTGTGTGTTATTGACATAAAATTATTATTTCTGAAGTTTGACAAGGGAAGATTTGGTTGGGAGTGGCAAAGAACATCTGGCAATGGGGAGTCATAGGTGAGGATCGGTAGGTCAATGTGGGTGAGAGGATCAGTAGGTGAGGATTAGTAGGTGAGAATCGGTAGGTCAATGTGGGTGAGAGGATCGGTAGGTGAATGTGGGTGAGAGGATCATAGGTGAGGATCGGTAGGTCAATGTGGGTGAGAGGATCAGTAGGTGAGAATCGGTAGGTGAATGTGGGTGAGAGGATCATAGGTGAGGATCGGTAGGTCAATGTGGGTGAGAGGATCATAGGTGAGGATTAGTAGGTGAATGTGGGTGAGAGGATCATAGCTGAGGATTGGTAGGTCAATGTGGGTGAGAGGATCATAGGTGAGGATCGGTAGGTCAATGTGGGTGAGAGGATCATAGGTGAGGATTGGTAGGTCAATGTGGGTGAGAGGATCAGTAGGTGAGGATCGGTAGGTCAATGTGGGTGAGAGGATCATAGGTGAGGATCGGTAGGTGAGAGGATCATAGATGAGGATCGGTAGGTCAATGTGGGTGAGAGGATCATAGGTGAGGATTAGTAGGTGAATGTGGGTGAGAGGATTATAGGTGAGGATTAGTAGGTGAATGTGGGTGAGAGGATCATAGGAGAAGATCAGTAGGTGGGTGTGAGGATTATAGATGAGGATTAGTAGGTCAATGTGGCTGAGAGGATTATAGGTGAGGATTAGTAGGTGAATGTGTGTGAGGGGATCATAGGTGAGGATTAGTAGGTGAATGTGGGTGAGAGGATCATAGGTGAGGATCAGTAGGTCAATGTGGGTGTGAGGATTATAGGTGAGGATTAGTAGGTGAATGTGGGTGAGAGGATCATAGGTGAGGATCAGTAGGTCAATATGGGTGAGAGGATCATAGGAGAAGATCAGTAGGTGAATGTGGGTGTGAGGATTAGTAGGTGAATGTGGGTGAGAGGATCATAGGTGAGGATCAGTAGGTCAATGTGGGTGAGAGGATCAGTAGGTGAATGTGGGTGAGAGGATGATAGGTGAGGATCATTAAGTCAATGTGGGGGAGAGGATCATAGGTGAGGATCAGTAGGTTAATGTGGGTGAGAGGATTATAGGTGAGGATTAGTAGGTGAATGTGGGTGAGAGGATCATAGGAGAAGATCAGTAGGTGGGTGTGAGGATTATAGATGAGGATTAGTAGGTCAATGTGGCTGAGAGGATTAGTAGGTGAATGTGGGTGAGAGGATCAGTAGGTCAATGTGGGTGAGAGGATCATAGGTGAGGATTAGTAGGTGAATGTGGGTGAGAGGATCATAGGTGAGGATCAGTAGGTCAATGTGGGTGTGAGGATTAGTAGGTGAATGTGGGTGAGAGGATCATAGGTGAGGATCAGTAGGTCAATATGGGTGAGAGGATCATAGGAGAAGATCAGTGGGTGTGAGGATTAGTAGGTGAATGTGGGTGAGAGGATCATAGGTGAGGATCAGTAGGTCAATGTGGGTGAGAGGATCATAGGTGAGGATCAGTAGGTCAATGTGGGTGAGAGGATCATAGGTGAGGATCAGTAGGTCAATGTGGGTGAGAGGATCATAGGTGAGGATCAGTAGGTGAATGTGGGTGAGAGGATGATAGGTGAGGATCATTAAGTCAATGTTGGGGAGAGGATCATAGGTGAGGATCAGTAGGGCAATGTGGGTGAGAGGATCATAGGTGAGGATCAGTAGGTCAATGTGGGTGAGAGGATCATAGGTGAGGATCAGTATGTCAATGCAGATGGAGGATAACCTAAAATATGCATTGTTGTAGAGCAAGTGTTGCAGTCATATGCTCCAAGGAGGCCAGACATGTAAGGTAACTAAACATGAAGTCAAGTCAACAGGTAAGGGAACCAGACATAAAGTCAACAAGTAAGGGAACCAGTTAGGAAGTCAACAGGTAAGGGAACCAGGCATGAAGTCAATAGGTAAGGGAACCAGACATGAAGTCAACAGGTAAGGGAACCAGACTTGAAGTCAATAGGTAAGGGAACCAGACATGAAGTCAACAGGTAAGGGAACCAGACTTGAAGTCAACAGGTAAGGGAACGAGACATGAAGTCAATAGGTGAGGGAACCAGACATGAAGTCAACAGGTAAGGGAACCAGACATGAAGTCAACGGGTAAGGGAACCAGACGTAAAGAAAGCAAATCAACTCTCTCTCTTTCGTCTATGTGTATGATTCTGGCTTAGTTCGTTCCGGTTTCAAATCCCAAACACGCCCTAATATATCTCCTTCTTTTGTTGGTGCTAAAATCAAATTTAAATGTGAATCAACATGTTGCATGAATACGAGTGTCACTATTTGGATGCGCTTCATTGCCTGTCATAGATAGGCTTACATACTTGTACGCTGTTTACTTCACAAGAACGACATGGGTCGGTAGAACTTGTGTAAGATCCGGTAGGAAACCACGTTTCTATATATACACATCATATATGAGATATTCTGTCCAAAACATAGTCTCTGTTTTGTTAGCATTGATCACATTGTGATGTTTGGTATCTCTGTCCGTGTTATACAAGGATATCTACAAACTGGCAGTCATATGTTAATTAGTTAGTCATCCCACTCCTCTGCCTTGCGGGGCACCTGTTTACAGGAGAGGCTTCGGGAGTAAGCCCTGAGGAAAAATCTGCATCCTATGCAACACCAGTAGTCTTGATCAAATTTTGCCACTGGCCAAATGTAGCTCAGGACCAGAGAGTGAGGTTGACAAAAGGCGCAGTTTTTTTCTCACTTTAATCCAAATCACAGCGCAAGTCGCCCATTTCAGTGGACACAGCAAGAGAAAAGGTTGTCTACATGGTGGAACAAAGAGAGTGATTTTCATCGCATGTGATGGACGAACAAAGAGAGTGGTCTTCATCGTGTATGATAGGCGAACAAAGAGAGTGGTCTTTATCGCGTGGGGTGGACCAACATCAATTTGTTGCCTATCACAAGCGAAGATGGCGACAGCGTCAGACATGTTTATTCAAATGTGACCGCATATGACTGTACAGTCCGATCTGATCGTGACAAACTCTACCGCACGTGGGGCACACGTTAATAGCATTTGTAGTTGGGCAGTCTTGCATTCTTTCCTTTCGTGCAGCTCTCTTTTCCTGCGCCTCCGTAATGGTCCTCTGCTCAGCGGTGCGAGCACCATGTGTGATGGCAGTGCTCCAAGATGAGCGATTCGAAACAAGCATCTCCCAGGCAGCAACATGAATGAAGACACGTGTGTTTGTATCACTTCTTTTGCTCCACCGGCGAGCGCTGTTGTATCCTGAGTTCACCGTGCACCAATTGTTTAGGGAGGCGCTCATCTGACACACGAACAACATGTCCTGTCCATTTCATCTGGGCTCTCTGCAACAGCATAGGGATGCCAGAGAGTTGGACACTCTCCTGCCAACCGATCCTGAGCTGTCTGCGGAGACAGTTTACATGGACATGATTAAGTTACCTGAGATGCCTTCTTTAGGCTGTCCATGTTTCGCCTGCGTACAGAAGAGTGGTTAGCACAACAGCACGATACACACTTATCTTAATGGTGGCAACATTGATTCCCTGCCGGTCCCAAACGTTTTATCGTAGACTTCCGAAAGCAGATCTTAATACCATCTTCTGGGTCGTCCTCTTCCTGTACATTGCGACACCCACTTTCAGCCACTCCAGACTAGTGGATCTTTCCATGCGAACGAAGTATCTTAGCTTTTTCCTTGTGGAGTTGTCTTCTTCTTCTTCTGCGTTCGTTCTCAATCTCCCGCTACCAAGCCCTGACCGTTCTCAATCTCCCACTACCAAGCCCTGAAAAGGGCTCTGCAAGTAGCAGGATGTCGTTTGGAGAACCGAATGCGTTGTCACATTTAATCCTTGAAAAGTCAGATCGAGAGAAACCGAATGAGAGCAAGACAAAGAATGCAATCATGAGGAAACTTGCTGGCACAAGCTGAGGAGCAGACGAAAGAATACTCAAGAAACTGTACACTGGAAGAGTGAGACCAGTTCTCGAGTATGGCATTGCGGCATGGACAACAGCAGCAAAGGCGAACTTTGATACAATTAGCAAACTTCAAAACCAGGCCATGAGAGTTATAACAGGAGGCATGAAGTCAACGTCAATTGTAGAACTTGAAAAGATTACAAATCTGCAATCCATGACCGATAGAAGAGACAGCAGAGCATAGCAGCAAGCAGAGAAACTCAGAAGACTGACAGACTATCCAATGCATCAGAGACTAAATAGATTTGGAAATGGGAAACTAAAGCGGAGAAACTTTGCAGAAATAGCCAAAGCAAAGATGAGCGAAGACCCTATGAACACATTAACAACACCAAAGCCCATCCCTACTGTACGCAAACCTACCTGGAAGCAGCATTTCATTCCATAGGTGGTAGAAAATAAACCAGGTATTGGAAACAAGAACAGCCAGACTGAAAAAGAAAGAAGAGACATAACCCCGAGGTGCATAGCGAAAAACTACCCAAGCATGAACTGGACCCATGCATACACCGACGGTACTGTAACAAACACAACACAGAACGGAGGGGGAGGAATATCCCTGAGCCTACCAAACGGTAGAAAAATAACACTGTCAGTGGCAACTGGAAAATTCTCAAGCAATTTCAGAGCGGAGGCAGAGGCACTGAAGGCTGCAGTAGAAGCAATGCTGGCAGGTGAAAGCAATGAAAGCCAGATAGTCCTGTTTACAGATGCCCTGTCCGTGGTTACAGCACTAAAAAGCCAGAAAAATACAGAACTTAATGATTTAAGAGCAGTACTCTGTCAACTATGGCAGCAGTCCGCACCAAAAAGAGTAGTGGTACAGTGGGTTCCATCCCACTGTAATATCCAACGCAACGAGGAGGCAGACAGACTGACAAAAGAAGGTGCAAGACTACCACAACCAGATTCTAGTGTCACCTACGAAGAGTCCAAAAGGCTTATTAGAGCCAGATACATGGCCAAATGGGAAACAGAACATACTGGCTACACAAAAAATGATGCCTATTACCAGCTGAACAGAAGAGAGCAGGTCGTGGTCTTCAGACTCCGCACAGGCCACAATAGACTGAGGTACCATCTATTCAATAAACTGAAGATAGGTGGCACTGACGAATGCACTTGTGGTACCGGGAAAATGACCGCTGAACATCTGCTGCAAAATTGCCCGACATACGAGGATCAGAGAAAGCACATGTGGCCATCACCAGTGGCAACATTAGACAAGCTCTATGGCAGTGTTGACAACATTAGGATGACCGCTGCTTTCTTCGAACAAATACAGGTTGACGTCTGACAACGTACGAAGAAGAAGAAGAAGAAGAAGAAGAAGAATGCGTTATGTCGCTTATTTACAGCCTGACTGCGTTATTTGCACCTTTCGGTCCGGCACATCCGTCTTCGGCAGGTGGTGTTGTCTATAATCCAATTGTCTTGTTCACTCTGTTGTGACAGAATTGTTCACTCTGTTGGGACAGAATTGTTCACTCTGTTGTGACAGAATTGTTCACTCTGTTGTGACAGAATTGTTCACTCTGTTGTGACAGAATTGTTCACTCTGTTGTGACAGAATTGCTCTATTTGTCATATTCTCTCTAGTAGGAGGCGACTACTAGATGCAGGGAAGTGCGCATCAAGCACCCGTGAAAAAGACGGCGGAGTCCGTAGTCGAACCCACACCACATGATCACGAGGCCGACGGCTTAACCACTTCGCCACGGAATCCCCAGCAGAAGATCTTGTGTGCAAGACCATGTACTAGAACATTCCGTGCCCGCATTAGAGTGATCAGCCACAAGATGTCCACCATACCATGTCAGACCGTGCAGAAACAAAACAGATCACACATACCAAGGATGATGTCGGTTTGGTCGTCATAGACAACAATAGACACACATACACAGACACACATACACATACACAGACACACATACACAGACACACATATACAGACACACATACACAGAAATATGCGAACAAATAATTAGAGCAACGGATTGATAGACATACAGGAATAGATAGACAGACAGGCAGACATATATAGATAGATACATGTGCAGTTGCATGGGTAGAGGAGTGAATGTATGGATTCATACATACATACATACATACATACATACATACATGCATACATACATACATACATACATACATACATTCATACACACACATACATACATACATACATACATACATACATACATACATACATACATACATACGTACATACATACATACATACATACACACACAGACACACACAAACACATACACAAACACACACACAGATACATACACATACAGACACACACACACACTAAGATACATACACACACGCAGACACACACTCACGGACACATACAGACACACACACACATATATATACACACAGACACACACACACATATATATACACACACGAATATACACACATATACACATATATATACACATACGCACATCCAGGCGTTCGTAACGCATCTCTCCCTATATACAAACAGACATACATAACCATATACTTGTACATACATAAATAGGCAGATACCTGAAGCTTATCAACCCAGCACTGACATATTTACTTCCTGTCTGTGTTCACGCTTAACTGGTTTCAATAATCGACCTTCCTTATCATCTTTGTCAGGGTTGTTAGATCAAAAGTCGGAGAAAATGAGAAACAGTGTCCAAAAATAGACCAAACAAAGTTTTTAAAAAGACCAAGTGAAAAGATCAATCAAATTCAATTGGATTTCTCATTTGATCAACTTTGTTTTATTGAAACAGACCATTCTGTCTTTCAAATTCCCGTACAACAGAAGTCGCAAACACAAAATACAAGTCCTTTTTGAAGTCTGACAACCTTTTTTTTTAACAATCTTTAATTTTGTATTCAACTTTGTTTGAACTAGTTCAGCAATGCTAAAATGAGTTTTCAGTTGCTCCCAGCCCATCAATATGTATGCCTCAGCCCATCAACATGTATGCACTAGACCATCAACATGTATGCACTAGACCATCAACATGTATGCCCCAGTCTATCAATATGTATGCCACAGTTCATCAACATGTATGCCCCAGCCCATCAACATGTATGCCCCAGCCCATCAACATGTATGCCCCAGCCCATCAATATGTATGCCACAGTTTATCAACACGTATGCATTGCCTTTCCTCGCTCAAGCCATCTAGTACATGACGGTTTTTTAAAGAGAAGAATGCCAATTCGAGCAGGCTTAGGTTCTGTAGCTGTGTTGATCACTTTAAGCAAATCTTTGTAAAATTCCAGTCTTAACTCGCTATGTCAAGACCAGTGAGGTATCTCTGACAATAAAATCCGATATTGGATGGCAGCATTGACATTGCATGTTGAATGCGTAACGCAAGGGAATGACAGACACATCTGAGCTGCACACAGTGGGGAGACACATCACACCGAGTTGTTACACCCAAAAATGTTTGACGCACCATTCAATGGAAACCATTTGCAGTTTCTCAGACTTTAACAGCATTTTGCAATTTACTTCTCAATCGAATTAAACGTTTTTTCCAGTAGCCTCTTATACCGGAATTAAACCTAGAAACCCAGTCGAAATTTATTTTGTTCTATCACTTAGAACTAACTCGTATAATGTTGAAGATTACAGACAGAACTAACTAGTATAATGATTAAAGATTACAGAACTAACTCGTATAATGGTTGAAGATTACAGACAGAAGTAACTCGTATAATGTTTGAAGATTACAGACAGAACTAACTCGTATAATGGTTGAAGATTACAGACAGAACTAACTCGTAGAATGGTTGAAGATTACAGACAGAACTAACTAGTATAATGATTAAAGATTACAGAACTAACTCGTATAATGGTTGAAGATTACAGACAGAAGTAACTCGTATAATGTTTGAAGATTACAGACAGAACTAACTCGTATAATGGTTGAAGATTACAGACAGAACTAACTCGTAGAATGGTTGAAGATTACAGACAGAACTAACTCGTAGAATGGTTGAAGATTACAAACAGAACTAACTCGTATAATGGTTGAAGATTACAGACAGAACTAACTCGTAGAATGGTTGAAGATTACAGACAGAACTAACTCGTATAATGGTTGAAGATTACAGACATAACTAACTCGTATAATGGTTGAAGATTACTGACAGAACTAACTCGTTTAATGGTTATAAGCCCATAATTTTTCCAGGAAAAATACAATGACTGATCTTGAATGAAATCTCGACACGTTCCAGTCCACCCAGCTGTAAATGGGTGCTTGACGTACAAGTAGAAAATGCTAGGTGTCGCGAAATTAGACTTAACTTAACTCAGTTAACGTCTTTATACTGGCTTAGAAGACTCTGCAGAGTCTGTATACAACCAGTTTCTTGGAGACCTACTACATTGGTATCTCCAACACATTATCCCCGACTACATTGTCTGTTGTGATATTATTATAACGTGTGTATTGGATATCAGTAGATGGTGGTCGTTAACTAATGATGTGAGTTATCATGTTTCTCTGTGGCGCTTCGTTCATTCTTTTTGTAGGACGGGACAGTAGACTTTCAGATATAGAGTTGGATTTGGTTCAGGGGTTCAGAGTTCAGCCATGGCTTTAAGATCATCGCTTTTATTTATAGCACCTTTTATCTAGTTGTCATGGAGATTCTAAACATAGATCTTTTCCACTGTAAGTTTGCTTCTTAACTTAACCTAACTTAACTTAACGTCTTTATATTGTACTGGTTTACAAGACTTTACAGAGTATGTGTATATATGTATATATATATATATATATATATATATACACACACATATACGAGGCGTGTTCAAACGAAACCGGACCTAACTGCGACAAGTGAACATACGTACGATTCGCATGACGACGTCACTTCTGGTGTAAACAGCACATACCAACCGTCAAGTTTGAAAAAATCCATTATCCTCCGACTCATAGTTTCCTAAGCAGACCGTTGAAAACATGGCGGGTGTGATACGGAATCCGTCCAGAGTTGATCAGCGAGCGGTGATTCGGTTTCTAACAGCTGAAGGATGTCGACAAGTTGACATTCATCGCAGAGTGCAGGCAGTGTATGGTGACAAAAGTGTGTCGAAGACAACAGTGACGAACAGGACAACGATGTTTAAAGAAGGACGTCGGGTGTAGTGAGGGCGAACACGTGAGGAGCGAGGTCTTTTCCTGTCCCTGATTCAGCTGTCGGACCGGGACATCATGACAAAGGCGGACCAAATGGCCGAAGAAAGATGGGCGGCTCCGATCCAGCGTTGAGGAAATGCTCTCGAGGCGTGTCCTTCAGGACGATGTTAGTGACTAGGCCTTGTCAGCGTTCTACAAGGATACGACGATGGTTGCGCATGTCGAAGATCTCAAGCCACTTCCGGTCTCTCCGTAAGACCGTTCAGGTGTCGAAGACGTTCAAGAGGATGATAATTACACAAAATCTATAAAGGTGCAACTTAGTTTCCTATACTGGGACCAGACTATGCAAATGGCATTCATGGATGAACCAGCAAATCCGATCCGTCGAGTGATTTCCGGGTAAAGGACTTGAAGCCTCTATTGTATCCGTTTGTGCATCCACACATCCACCCTAGCAGACATTGTCGCCAAGGATAAATACTCCAGTAGACTAGATTTCCACCTTTTTTTTCCTGGATGAAGTAACCAGCTCACTTTCCAACCATCATGTCTTCCCTTATTGACAACTATGTAGACTAGAACGTGCTAGACTAGGTCAAGGACACGGAATATTATTTCTCAGAAATCCAAAACAGAAGAAATTCTTTTGTCGAGAGGGCTCATAGTGTGAAGGAATCTGCGTTGCAAACTTTCCCGTTTCACACAAAAGTGATAAGAGAGACTCGTTGCGTTATGGAACAGTGGGCACAGGACATGAATCCCGGTGTCTGAAGTCCTGTATTCCTGAAGGATTTGGATGAAGTCTAGAGTGACCTCATGTGTGACCAGACACCAGTTCTTGGAAACAACGCAGTGACGTGTGTTCGGGAATTACCTTTCCGTCGTTGATGTAAACAGGACTTGGAAACTTTTGTAGCTAATTCCGGCAGGCTGCTGGCCTCATGTTTAATTTTATTTGCGCAGATCGTCTTTTTGAATATGTTCGGTTTTATTTCGTATACTTTTGTAAGTCCTTGAAAATGGAACGAAGCGTAATCTGGATCAGTTAGTGAAACACACTGACCAAGATTCCACATGACGTCCTGTTCGTGCTCCTGGGTGTGTCACGGCAGCCTGGCCAACGAGGGGGGGGGGGGCGACACTGTAATCTATATATGTGTGAGCGTGCTTAGAATCGAGAACAAACTCGCCACCATGCCCAGCCGTCGCCGTGTGACCTTATTTGGACATGCGGTCAGTCTTGCCGAGGGTGTCCCTGCTCATTAGCTATTTAAGACATCCAGGAGTGAAAACGGTCTTCTTCGACATGGTGGCAACCCGCGGCCGTCCACTATCCACTTGGTTAGGTCAAACTGGGATTCAGTCACTCGCCGTGCAAATGTACGGGCCGCACAACCGACGGACACTTGTCGGGGCCACTCGCCGAGACCAGGAACGGACTGCGGGCACTTGTCGGGGCCACTCGCCGAGACCAGGAACGGACCGCGGGCACTTGTCGGGGCCACTCGCCGAGATCAGGAACGGACGACGGGCACTTGTCGGGGCCACTCGCAGAGATCAGGAACGGACGACGGGCACTTGTCGGGGCCACTCGCCGAGACCAGGAACGGACGACGGGCACTTGTCGGGGCCACTCGCCGAGATCAGGAACGGACGACGGGCACTTGTCGGGGCCACTCGCCGAGACCAGGAACGGACGACGGGCACTTGTCGGGGCCACTCGCCGAGATCAGGAACGGACGACGGGCACTTGTCGGGGCCACTCGCCGAGACCAGGAACGGACGGCGGGCACTTGTCAGGGCTACTCGCCGAGACCAGGAACGGACGGCGGGCACTTGTCGGGGCCACTCGCCGAGACCAGGAACGGACGACGGGAACTTGTCGGGACACTCGCCGAGACCAGGAACGGACGACGGGAACTTGTCGGGACCACTAGCCGAGACCAGGAACGGACGACGGGAACTTGTCGGGCCACTCGCCGAGACCAGGAACGGACGACGGGAACTTGTCGGGGCCACTAGCCCAGACCAAGAACGGACGACGGGAACTTGTCGGGCCACTCGCCGAGACCAGGAACGGACGACGGGAACTTGTCGGGCCACTCGCCGAGACCAGGAACGGACGACGGGCACTTGTCGGGGCCACTCGCCGAGATCAGGAACGGACGACGGGCACTTGTCGGGGCCACTCGCCGAGACCAGGAACGGACGACGGGCACTTGTCGAAGCCACTCGCCGAGATCAGGAACGGACGACGGGCACTTGTCGGGGCCACTCGCCGAGACCAGGAACGGACCGCGGGCACTTGTCGGGGCCACTCGCCGAGATCAGGAACGGACGACGGGCACTTGTCGGGGCCACTCGCAGAGATCAGGAACGGACGACGGGCACTTGTCGGGGCCACTCGCCGAGACCAGGAACGGACGACGGGCACTTGTCGGGGCCACTCGCCGAGATCAGGAACGGACGACGGGCACTTGTCGGGGCCACTCGCCGAGACCAGGAACGGACGACGGGCACTTGTCGGGGCCACTCGCCGAGATCAGGAACGGACGACGGGCACTTGTCGGGGCCACTCGCCGAGACCAGGAACGGACGGCGGGCACTTGTCAGGGCTACTCGCCGAGACCAGGAACGGACGGCGGGCACTTGTCGGGGCCACTCGCCGAGACCAGGAACGGACGACGGGAACTTGTCGGGACACTCGCCGAGACCAGGAACGGACGACGGGAACTTGTCGGGACCACTAGCCGAGACCAGGAACGGACGACGGGAACTTGTCGGGCCACTCGCCGAGACCAGGAACGGACGGCGGGCACTTGTCGGGGCCACTCGCCGAGACCAGGAACGGACGACGGGAACTTGTCGGGACCACTAGCCGAGACCAGGAACGGACGACGGGAACTTGTCGGGCCACTCGCCGAGACCAGGAACGGACGACGGGAACTTGTCGGGCCACTCGCCGAGACCAGGAACGGACGACGGGAACTTGTCGGGGCCACTAGCCCAGACCAAGAACGGACGACGGGAACTTGTCGGGCCACTCGCCGAGACCAGGAACGGACGACGGGAACTTGTCGGGCCACTCGCCGAGACCAGGAACGGACGACGGGCACTTGTCGGGGCCACTCGCCGAGATCAGGAACGGACGACGGGCACTTGTCGGGGCCACTCGCCGAGACCAGGAACGGACGACGGGAACTTGTCGGGGCCACTCGCCGAGACCAGGAACGGACGACGGGCACTTGTCGAAGCCACTCGCCGAGATCAGGAACGGACGACGGGCACTTGTCGCCTAAACGGACCTACCTACCATTGTGCAGGCTTCTTTCGTCGCCATACAGTTTATTTCTTTATTGGGCTGGATGTGTTCATGTAATCATTCTGCTCCTCTCGTGGAGAATACAGATTTAGAGAAAACATGTATCAATGTTTGTTTATCCTAATATGGGCACTTATGTACGGGCGTGTCAGATTTATAATTTATTGAACAGAAGACATTTCAAGCTTAGAGTGACGCTGTTCTCAGTCTGAATGTTGTCATGGTAACCTATTCTTGGCTTCTGTTATATCAGATTATGTGTGGTCTCTTTGCCATTTGATTTTAACGTGGATTTTTTAGCATTGTTTCTTCCTTCTTTTCGTTTGTTGTCCTGCTTGTGGGACAGGTTACGGAGGTTTCTTGACCGGGCCCTAGAATGTGCTTGTGTCTTTCAGTGTCAGGTTATGAAGAGGTTTCTTGACCGGGCCCTAGTATGTGTGTAACAGTTCCCGCCGGAGCAGAGAGTTTAGCACAGGGGGGATGTGGTTGCTGAAAACAAAGGTACCTGAATGCGTGTCAAGGTCGCTCACTGTCTCAACAAAGGAAAACAGAGTTGGGGCAAAGAATGTGGACAGGTAGGAGCTGACCACTGGACTTCCGATTTGGGTAGGGGGGATAATGAGTGACAAACGTATTGGCAGCGGGGCTTGCTGCGATAGATGAGTGACAGGTGTGCTAAGTGTTTCGTTCCAATAAGACTGAATAGAGCCACCCCCCCCCCCCTGAGATCCATTGGTCAAGCTCTGACTTTGCTTGAGTGTATATAACTCGAGACAAAGTTTAGCTCATGAGGCCGGATGAAGAGGAGGCTGGATAGAAAGATGAGAGCGAGAGAGAGAGACTGCATTTAGATAGTAAGTTTAACTCACCGACTTAGAGGAGCGATTGATAGACTGTTGTACGAATGTTAGTGATAGAACAGGATCGCTCAAATAGGTGTGTGAGTTTTGTATTAATAGATAATCTGAACGTCTGTTGTAAGCAGGGCACATTTGGAACGAGATATGTCCAGATCGCCCGCCTGAGGGGATTTGAGTGAGGAAGAGTTTTTGAGGTCTTTTTTGAGGGAGCAGATCTGAGAGGTGTGTGTGGCAATAGAACTGGGTTAATGAAAGTTGGGAATTCCATCAATAGATTATGCTTAAAATTTCCGTTTTAGTTAATATATATTTTGACATTTATATATAATATAGGAATATTTAGTTAAGATAATATGTATTGTATTGTGTTTGTAATTTCACTACTCATTTTTCTGGTATGAGTATTGTATAATAAATATGCCATCTGCTGTGTGCTATATTATTTGCAGTGTGTGGTCATGATGATGTGGGTGAGTGTGATAATGTTCTAAGTTAGAATAACCCTAGGGCAAACAGTGGGATCTGCCATACGTGCTTGAGCCTTTCAGCATCAGGTAATGAAGAGGTTTCTTGACCGGGCCCTAGTATATGCTTGTGCCTTTCAGCGTCAGGTTATGAAGAGGTTTCTTGACTGGGCCCTAGTATGTGCTTCGTACACGGGAAGCTTTACTGCTTCTGTTATTTCTGCTATCCATCTTTTTACGTGGTTGTCCCTTGGCTTTGTATCCATTGTATATGTATCGCATCGCTTCCTGAGGGATACTTTCTGGTGTTTGACGTGTCACGTGGCCGAACCATTTGGTTTGCTGTCTCTTGATGAAGTCTAGCACTGGTGTTGTACCTACTTGTCTCTTGATGAGGTCTAGCACTGGTGTTGTACCTACTTATCTCCTAATATCTCAATTTATGATTCGATCCTTTATTGTTACTTCAATAATTCGTCACAGGTACTTCATCTCTTTTGCCTCACCGTTTCTTTCATTTATCATTGCTTGTTATTGCCCAATACATTGTTTATTTCCTTAAAATATTGCTCTTCCTATGTTTGCATTTTCTTTGACCAGCCTATTTCCATGCATTTTGCAGTGGGAGGTGTCCGTTGTGTGCTCAGAAAGTTGAATGTGAAGTTAAGCTCCGTGAGTGTTTATACCAGACCGTATTGCACTCTAATGAAGACCTCAGTTGGTAATGCTAGACAAGAATCATGTTATCAACATCAATATATCTTCTAAGATTACTCCGCCACTCTCATTTGCGCTATTATCACTCCATCTAACCCTGACGAACTACTTTTGATCGTAAGTTAAGCCATGGCTAAATCCCTGGTTTACCTATGTATTACGTGTGTCAGTCACGTAAAGTTTACCGTTCATTCGGTTTCCCTATAGCCCATCTTATCCAATTACGCTTTACCGCCGTCTGCCACTGAAAGTATCTCGCTGCCACTCACACATTTGGCCTACATACGTAAGTCATAAGCTGGTTTCGTGGGAAGACGACTTTGTGTTGGGACATGGGGCCGTAAACATAATATGAGTTCCTTTCACAGGGGCGTTGCGTTTTGTGGGTGGTGGGGGCACGGAAGACTGTAGAGGTATCCATGATACGGAGTTCAACGGTAGGGCGAAAAGAAGAATAATATGTTGTTTTTGGAATATATGAGATTATGGATATATGTCTTACCAAGGATCGTGTCTCACAAGGATTCATCAAGGATCGTGTCTCACCAAGGATCGTGTCTCACCAAGGATCGTGTCTCACAAGGATTCACCAAGGATTGTGTCTCACAAGGATTCATCAAGGATCGTGTCTCACCAAGGATCGTGTCTCACAAGGATTCACCAAGGATTGTGTCTCACAAGGATTCACCAAGGATCGTGTCTTACAAGGATTCACCAAGGATCGTGTCTCACAAGGATTCACCAAGGATCGTGTCTCACAAAGGATGGTGTCTCACCAAGGATCGTGTCTCACCAAGGATCGTGTCTCACAAGGATTCACCAAGGATCGTGTCTCACCAAGGATCGTGTCTCACAAAGGATGGTGTCTCACCAAGGATCGTGTCTCACCAAGGATCGTGTCTCACAAGGATTCACCAAGGATCGTGTCTCACCAAGGATCGTGTCTCACAAGGATTCACCAAGGATCGTGTCTCACAAGGATTCACCAAGGATCGTGTCTCACAAGGATTCACCAAGGATCGTGTCTCACAAGGATTCACCAAAGATCGTGTCTCACACGGATTCACCAAGGATTCACTTCACCCCCGACAGCAATGTCTGAGATGGGACTACCTTTACCTTAAATTGTTTGTGTAGTTTATTTATAGAAATGCTAAACAAAACTTCTTCAAACTAACTGAATGTTATCTCAGGGGCAAGTACAAGTTATAGTTCGTAGATAATGTCTGGTTTCTGATCCTTGGCAACGGTTGCTATCATAATGTCAGAGATAAGTGATAAGAGATCAAAAGTGATCTGCTTCCTATTTGAAAAGTCAATAAAGCACTATTTAGTTTTTGCCACAACACAACTCAGCAAAGGAAAACAAATCAATCCACAAATGTACTTTAAGTGCCAAACACGGTGCATTATGTAGAAACCTGCGTTATACAGTTTGATACGATTGTTTGACACCACTCTTTTCAGTTCATGTATGTTGTCCAAGTCCAAAATATAGCCCTCTCTGACAATTGCTCTGCGGAGAGACTCTTTCGATCTTCTTCTTTTTCTGCTGCCTGGAGGTGACAATATAAACGCACGCAGATGGATTCTGTTGCTGTCCATTCTAAGAACATGTCCGATGTATGTCCACTGTTTTTTTCCTGATGAGTGCTGAAACATATTGTCGTTAGGTAACTTCTCTAATTGTTTTGTTGGTTATGAATTCTTCCCAGCCAATGTGCAACAGTTTTCTAAGTAATTTATTCTCAAATTCATGTAGTGTCTTTTCCAATGTCTTTGTTATTTTCCAGCATTCACGCCCCCTTCAATTTCACTTCTTATACCCTCATGTGAATTCCACTTCTTATACCCTCATGTGAATTTCACTTCTTATACCCTCATGTGAATTTCACTTCTTATACCCTCATGTGAATTTCACTTCTTATACCCTCATGTGAATTTCACTTCTTATACCCTCATGTGAATTTCACTTCTTATACCCTCATGTGAATTTCACTTCTTATACCCTCATGTGAATTACACTTCTTATACCCTCATGTGAATTTCTTCCCCGCTAACTGCGGTGCTGTCAGAGATGGGCATTAGGGATGATTTCATCGGGACATTACTAACCTCGACAAAAGGTACCAACGGAAATGGAATAATTTAACTTAACTTCATTTTTATGATTTAGAAGGTTCAACAGAGTCTGTATACAACCAGTTTATTCCACTTCACCGATACTAAATGTAACTGTGAATATACAATCTATTCTTAAATGCATTAACTGTCCTTGCCTCCACCACATCATGGGGCAATGCATTGCAAGCGTTCACCACTCTCTGACTAAAAAAATATTTCCTAATATCTAATCTGAACCTGTCTTTAAACAATTTGTAGCTGTACCCTCCTGTTCTTGTAGCTGATTGTACTTTGAAATCTTGGTATAATCTAATTTATCATTTCCGTTGATTAATTCATAAGCTTGTATTGTGACCTCCAATTCTCTGTAAGCCGGTTTTTCTGAGTCTTTCCTCCTAACTGTAATTCTGGAATCCCATGATCAGTTTTGTAGCTCTTCTTTGTATCCTTTATGGCATGTTTAATCGACTCAACGATAATGAATGTATATAGAAGGCAACAATACTAGCAGACTATTGTTGGCCAAGATGAGCGCAAGATATGCTCCAGAAACGCGTTTCAAACAACAAGCAAAATGGCGTCGCTGCGAAAGATTTCCACTGTGAGCATTATTATCGTATGGCAAGAATATGCAATTGTGTAAAATTTATTTGATAGATATTTACAAAACTAAAGATAGTCTTGTGTTTTAATGGTCACTTTACTCTTCATCAGGCCAAATAACATAACGGCAAATTGATTGAATCTCAGATACACACACACACACAAATACACACAGTTAACATGTGTTTTCCAGTGTGCGCGAAAACAACTTATACTCCTAGAGATTAAGGAGCGGATTAGAAATGGAAATGACCTACGTTGAAAAAGAATTAAAATATTATATCCAGGTATGAACTGGATTGGAACCCACCATAGAATGGAAGAGAGCAGCCCGGGAGAGGTTAAGACAAGTTGGCGAAAAATAGCGGAAGGATAATCCAAGAAAATGGAAGCTCACAGGAGAAGCTCAAGAGACGGGAGGAAATCGGTTTTCCTGGAAATTGATCGTGTTCCTACGCGATCGAAAAATACTTCTTCTGATGACACGTTACAGAAGTTCATGGCGTTCTTGCTAGCACAGCAGATTCTTGACTGTCATGTTGAGTTGGATTACACGCTGAGAATAATATTCTTACATCTTCTGCTTGTATTTGTAATTTTGATTTTTACATCTTCAGACTAGTTCCCGTGATATTTACACGGACAGAATAGTTCCCGTGATGTTTACATCTGCAGACTAGTTCCCGTGATGTTTTCATCTTCAGACTAGTTCCCGTGATGTTTACATCTTCAGAATATTTCCCGTAATGTTTACACGGATACTAGTTCCCGTGATATTTACACGACCAGACTAGTTCCCGTGATGTTTTCATCTTCAGACTAGTTCCCGTGATGTTTACATCTTCAGAATATTTCCCGTAATGTTTACACGGATACTAGTTCCCGTGATATTTACACGACCAGACTAGTTCCCGTGATGTTTTCATCTTCAGACTAGTTCCCGTGATGTTTACATCTTCAGAATATTTCCCGTAATGTTTACACGGATACTAGTTCCCGTGATATTTACACGACCAGAATAGTTCCCGTGATGTTTTCATCTTCAGACTAGTTCCCGTGATGTTTTCATCTTCAGACTAGTTCCCGTGATGTTTACATCTTCAGAATATTTCCCGTAATGTTTACACGGATACTAGTTCCCGTGATATTTACACGACCAGAATAGTTCCCGTGATGTTTTCATCTTCAGACTAGTTCCCGTGATGTTTACACGGTCAGACTAGTTCCCGTGATGTTTACATCTTCAGACTAGTTCCCGTGATGTTTACATCTTCAGAATAGTTCCCGTGATGAACCCTATAATTTTTAGAGCTCTTTTTTAACTCTGTACATTTTTGGGTTTGGTGGTGAATCGTTGGTTCAATGTATCTTTTTCAGCTGGCTTTCCATGGGACAGTCCTTTTACATATGCTCAGTTTGGTGGTGAATCGTTGGTTCAATGTATCTTTTTCAGCTGGCCTTCCAGGGGAACAGTCCTGTTACACATGCTCAGCAGTGTATTTGTTTAGTCCACATGTGTACCAGGGCGAAGCAGACAGTTGCAGCTTGTGCCTGTTATTGACTGTCCTTAATGGAAGAATGGGGATCTGTCCCTGCCGGTCAATAGTGTAATATTCGTTTTGTTGGTTATGTTCTCCCCTGACAGCCTGGACATCTCTTCTTCTCATGTCATTTGAATGTCTTATTGTTCACAATCTCTTCCCCATTTTGTAAGCCTATCTACCGTCTCGTTCCCCGGTACGTCACAGTCGGGATGGGAGCCACTGAAGGATGGGTCGTTTTCAACACCTACATTCTTCAGGTACGGGAGTTCCCCCCCCCCCCTGCAAACTTGCTTAACATAGAGTGTATCTGTGATGATGGCTGCCTGAAGGCAATAGGAATTGGGGGAGCCCAGTGGTCTCAGGGTAAGGTGTCCGCCTCGGGTGGGGAACCCAGTGGTTTCGGGGTAAGGTGTCCGCCTCGGGTGGGGGACCCAGCGGTCTCAGGGTAAGGTGTCGGCCTCAGGTGGGGGTCCCAGTGGTCTCGGTGTGAGGTGTCCGCCTCGGGTGGGGAGCCCAGTGGTCTCGGGGTAAGGTGTCCGCCTCAGATGGGGGACCGAGTGGTCTCGGGGTAGGGTGTCCGCCTCGGGTGGGGAACCCAGTGGTCTCGGGGTAAGGTGTCCGCCTCGGGTGGGGGACCCAGTGGTCTCGGGGTAAGTTGTCCGCCTCGGGTGGGAGGCTCAGTGGTCTCGGTGTAAGGTGTCCGCCTCGGGTGGGGGACCCAGTGGTCTCGGGGTAAGGTGTCCGCCTCGGGTGGGGGACCCAGTGGTCTCGGTGTGAGGTGTCCGCCTAGGGGGGGGGGGAACCCAGTGGTCTCGGGGTAAGGTGTCCGCCTCAGGTGGGGGACCCAATGGTCTCGGGGTGAGGTGTCAGCTTCAGGTGGGGAACCGAGTGGTCTCGGGTCAAGGTGTCCGCCTCGGTTAGGGGACTCAGTGGTCTCGAGGTAAGGTGTCCTCCTCTGGTGGGGACTCATTGGTCTGGAGGTAAGGTGTTCAGGTGGTTTTTTAAGAGCAGCTATAGATGGCACCTAACAAGCTGTGGGTCTACACAGCTCTAGTGTTTGAGTCTATTAAAATGGACTCGCACATCGGTAAAAAAGAAAATCCTCAAAGAAACTGGTTGTATATAGGCTCTGTAGAGTCTTCTAAACCAGTATAAAGACGTTAAGTTAAGTTAAATTAAGTTAAGTTAAGTTAAGTTAAGTTAAGTTAAGTTAAGTTAAGTTAAATTAAGTTAAGTTATAAACAAATAATTGTCGGAGCTTGTTTACGTTCATGAACCGAAGATTTTCGTTGAACGAAGTTGCCTGTTTCCATACGCACCGTTTTCGCGCGTCAAGCTCTTATTGTAGGTAAATAAATAGGTGCACGTAACACATTATTAGACCCTGCCTTAAGAGATGAAGTGTTAGAGACGTCACTGTACTAGGTCTCAGCTTTTTCTGAGGCGAGATGACTGGTTCGCTACTTTGCCTACCCTAACTAACTCGGATACCCATTTACCACTGGGTAGACTGGAGCACGTCGACACTGCGCCATGTCTATTTTAAAAATTGCATTTCGACGTTGCTTGTTTTTGTTTTAGCCACCTTGGCAAAGAAAAGAAAATGTGAAATATGTAGGCATACCTACTATGCTTGTATCCAGAAGACGCCCATGACTCAAGGTCTAATAATACTTGTATATACTGACATTCTGGCTCATACGCAATCTTGACTTTTAATGAATTGACATGGCACACGATGATTGGTTCGACCGCTTCTGTTTCTCTACCGCTGGGACCAGGAAGTTTGCCCCTGCAGTCACTACAAATAACGAGGAGCAGACATAAGGATTACGTATTTCTTAAGAAACCCAGACGAATCTGGTCGTGTGCAAACTTATTCAATACTTGACCTTTAATTTGGTCCATTCCGTTCTGGACTGCCTAGTTGTACAAGCCACATTGGAGGGCAAACACAGAAACAGAACGTACATTTTCTGTTTGATGTGTGTTTTAGTCACACCTAATGTTTAGGAAAGTCTAAATACCAATTTTACCAGTAAGTATTTTAAGCTACTATAAGCTCATGTAAGTAGCTGTTGTTTGCGCCATTTGTGCGTTTCTGTCAGCGTGTTGGCAGTTTTCCAAACTTTTAAATAGTTTGCATTTAAGATATTGATATTGTGTAGAACAATTTGGTAAGTTGGCTGGCTTTTACAAGTAGTGATTTGATCTTTTCTTAGGAACCGTGGGTGTCTCATGTTGTTGTTGTTGTCGTTATCCCATAGCTGCTGAGCGAGTCTGCTCTTGTCAACCCAACGCCATTCTTATAAAGATACAGATCTTCTTCAGTTGTTTCATTACTCCGTACAGCGTGTAGTTTCTTTACTTTCAGCTGTGGTTGTTAGAAGCTACTTGAACTGAGTTCTTCATACTTGATCATGTTTCTTTGATGGCTGGTTACACTGACTCTTCTTATTTTCCGTAACTCGCTGATGAAAGTGGTCCTGAATCTTCCTGTTCTGTAGTACAATATAACGGGTTGGCGTAGGTTCACCACTACAGGGATCACAGTAACGATTCCCAGCCTCTGACCAGGCTGCTGTAACATAGCAGATCGTCAGATGAGGCCTTGTTCAGTATGGTTTACCTAGCCCTAAAGCTAGCCTACTTCTAATTTTAAATCCCAAATGGTTCTTATCAATGTACTGGTAGAGCACACGCTTTACACGGCAAAGGTATGTGGTTCAAATCTCACGACCGTCAGTCGACCCAGCTGTGGAATGGAAAGGCAGCGAGGAGGGAAACTGGCCACCTCATCTCACGCAAGATGTGACAGTATACTGGTCTCTAAAACTTCATTCCCTACCAGCAGTTACGTCTGCTGAAGGGAACTGGCAATTCTATGACTCTATTGTCATATGTTAAAATGCATGCTCGGCTTATGACTCTATTGTCATATGTTAAAATGCATGCTCGGCTTGTGACCCTATTGTCATATATTAAAATGCATGCTCGGCTTATGACTATATTGTCATATGTTAAAATGCATGCTCGGCTTATGTCTCTATTGTCATATGTTAAAATGCATGCTCGGCTTATGACTCTATTGTCATATGTTAAAATGCATGCTCGGCTTATTCTATGACTCTATTGTCATATGTTAAAATGCATGCTCGGCTTATGACTATTGTCATATGTTAAAATGCATCCTCGGCTTATTCTATGACTCTGTTGTCATATTTTAAAATGCATGCTCGGCTTATAATATGACTCTATTGTCATATGTCGATACCAGATATAAGCGGTTTTTGTTGCAACTTAAAACAAATCGATATGCTTAGTTTCTTGATGCCATTTACGGATTGACCACTGCGGCCTCGCAGGTCGCACCCGTTCACGGACCAACACTTGTGGAAGCCTGGTGATATGGGATTATGGTTAAATGTTATACATTCAGTGCAAAAACGTACACAAATCAAGTGTATTAGAGGCGAAGAACGACAAAGAAGAACGACAAAGAAGAACGGTATATTAATGGCATATTAAAATGGTTTTGCATGGATGAGAAAACAAAAAAGCATTCATTGTCTGAATACTTTCAAAGAACTCGTGGCGATTGATGGCGGGAATTTGTAGTCAGCAGCACGAGGCCTGTCTCATGATGATGATGATCATAGCACATTCATTGAGATTAAGCATACATTCACAACTTATTTATTTATTTTGGATAACAAAAATGGTAATTTAGCAGTTAAATATGTTTATTATTAAAATTAGTAGATACAATCACACAATGACATTGTAGATCAAATCACACATTTACATTGTAGATCAAATCACACATTTACATTGTAGATCAAATCACACATTTACATTGAAGATCAAATCACACATTTACATTGTAGATCAAATCACACATTTACATTGTAGATCAAATCACACATTTACATTGTAGATCAAATCACACATTTACATTGTAGATCAAATCACACATTTACATTGTAGATCAAATCACACATTTACATTGTAGATGAAAACAAAAACGTGTATTATAATTTGAATGGTTCATTCAAAGGAAAAGATTATGTTTAGATTTTGAGGTTCCAAGAACACTGTGTTCGCTAATTATTAAAAGTACAATGGAATCAACTGAGCTGGCTGCAAGTGACGCGTAAAATTTCGCATCGAGACTACGCGTGACTAAGTGATGTTAGTACTTCCCTATTCGTGAGAGTAATCCACAGTCATTGATAACTATTTGATAACAATCTCTAGCCAGAAATCTCATCTCGTCGCTGTCATCTTCAGGACCTCCGTGATGTCTTGTGTCCATTTTCACTTCGGTCTACCTCTGTCCCGCCTTTCAGGCACAATACACTCCAGTAACGTTCTCTCCAGGCCCTTAAGGCGTTTTGATTTGGCTAACATTTTCAGTTTTCTAGACAAGATTGAGAGAACAGTGATGGAAGGTATGGAGTTAGGCAAAAGAGACAGGGGTAGACCAAGAAGACGATGGCACCAAGATATCCAGGAATGCCTTGGCATGACTGTGGCGGAGGCTGGACGTTTGGCAAGACAAGGACATGCTAGATGATGATGAGACAAAATATTGTTTACTGTCGGTTACCAAAGATACATAGGTTTAAACCTTTAAGAAATCAAGGAATGTATGTAAATTGATTTTGGAGCACACATTATTAATTTCTCTTTTTCTTTCGTCGTCAGGTTTTGAGTGTGTTTACATTAACTCACCAACATGACGTCAACACTCTTCAAGCCAAAACAAACTCGAAAATCTTCAATTGCTGCCCAAGATCTGCTGACACTCGAGGATACGGTCATCAAATATAGCATGCTCAGGAAGAGTGGGCAGAAGCTAAACATCGGGAAATGGCCGCAGAGGTTCGTCATCTTGACATACGACTCTGTTTACATCTATGCTAACGAGACGTCCAAGGTTCAAAACTCCAAATTTAGTTTAATGGGGTACAATAAAATTGCCAGGTGTGAGGTCAAAGGTCAGAATTGGTGTTTCTCGCTAGTTCCTGCAGAGAATGTTGAGTTCTTAGAAACCAAGACATTTGCATGCCACAGTGACGCCAGTAGGAAGGAGTGGATGGCAGCCATCAAAAACCAGATGCTCGCAGCGAACAATATCCCGAAACCTGTCCACCACGTCACTGACAAATTTAGATCAAGAACAATAATAGATGAAGACGATTATAACTCTTTGGAGAAGTTAGTTTATTCTCCCGTGTCGGGAATTAACACACAAGTAGGTTTGTTGTACGACGACGACGACGACGACGATGCTGATGATGACGACGACTGTGATATTAGCTCATCTGGCAGTCAAGCAACTGTACTTCAAACAACGAAACTTCAACCAAGCAAACAAGCTCCACCCCACAACAACAATAACAACATTTCTACCAGTCCAGAACCAGAAGATTATGAATCATACGAAAGGGAACACTCGTCAAGTAAATCAACAATAGACGTTAACAAGAGACAACTTCCAGGAACACAATCAAAACTTAGAATTGATCCGTCAAAGTCGCAATCTAGCGTTACCGAAAATCGCAACTCAAATTTCAGTCAACCTCCTAGATACAGTTCTGTGGATTTCAGTGAAGAAGATATGTTTGGTGTCGGGGATTACGCTAACGCTAGTGTTTTCACACAAACTGGTGGTAAGCAGACAGTAACGCCTTCTCTAGAATCCATGTGCACTGTCGTAGACCCAAATCTTGACAGAGACACGCTCGTCCAAATGTTAGAAGCCAAGCAGGAAATCGGTACATACCTGATTCGCAAATCGAGGGAAGGGGATCATAAAGTCATCTCATATCTGAGCCAGATTGGGGTGGTCAAACATTACAAGATTCTGGGGTCGGCTCAGAGTTTGATGTTGGATCAGAAAATAAGTTTCAAATGTGTTGAGGATCTTCTCCGTCACTACACTTCGGTAGAGCCAATGCCGCAATCAAAACAATTCCTGAAGAAAGGTTTTTACCACGACTCAACCGCTGCGTGACACGAGACATGTCCATGTGTCCTGCGGTAACCAAAACAGAGACAAGAAAAACATGCCCCGTGTGCAACATCTGATGAATAATCAAAATACGACAAACTTTCATGTGTGTGTGTGTGTGTGCGTGTGTGTGTGTGTATGTGTGTGTGTGTGGAGATATATATACCTGCTTATATAATCAAAGAGAACCGGCGCACGGATGAAAGTGATGGACCTCTCAAACCGGAAGCAAAGTTCTCACAATGAAGAAAGTGGTGCGTGCATAGAGTCTGTTCGTGTATCTGTGTAGTGTGTGTGTGTGTGTGTGTGTGTGTGTGTGTGTGTACGTGTGTGTATACACATATATATATAATATATATGTTTGTATATATGTTTAGGGATCGCTGCGGACCAGAGGTAACACTCGCCTCTCAAAGCGATGAACGGTAAGACCAGAGTGCCTGCATAATGTGTTACCTAAAATCGTCTCGTCTTATGTCTTGCGACTGGTCTAAGGTAGCTCGGGGCCAGAGAGTGAGGTTGATGACCAGCGCATCTTCTTGCTCACTAGAATCCAAACACAGCGCAAACTACATCATCAAGACAAAACCGTCTTATAGCATCACCATCATCGCGTGCCACGGATAACTAACTGATGTATGATTGTATGTATGTATGTATGTGTGTGCATGTATATGTATATGCGCGTGTATTATTTGCTCACGTCATTTAAATACAGAGTAGCCAATTGAATTTGAAGGACAGCGCCAGAAACACGCAACCATGATAAAAGGATAGATCTATGGTGCGAAGAAAACTTAAATCAGAAGAGAAAGAAATATAAATATACATTTATATCTTTAATTGTATAGTTACACGTGATCATTGTCGATATTCTATGCCTACCCCACATTACTCAAGTTTTGTTTTAACGATGGTGTTGGCCCGATGGGCGAGAGCCAGGTCTATACAAATAATGTCTTCCATTAGGTCTCCACCAGCTGATGAAATATGTTAGTGCGGCCCTAAGAACTTTAGGTTTCTCTTGTTATCTCCACACCCAATGTGGCTCACGGGTGTCACCTATTGGGGGAGGAAGGAATAGGCCCACTGCACTATGGTATGATCATCGTGTGAAGCGAGTAAGCAGAGCTGTACATGAAGCTGGTATTCTAGATCAATCGGGGGGGGGGGGGGGGTGGTGGGAGATGCTAGCTACGACACTTCGGCTGGATCAGACCTACAATAACACAACTGAATATCAAATCCCACCTGCACATGTCAGTCTGTCTTTTAGCTTCTATCCACGTGTGAGTCTGTGTGTTGGATTCCATTCACGTGCCAGTCTGTCTGTTGGCTTCCATTCACATGCGAATCTGTCTGGCTTATAAATGTTGATGTGGCATCTAACATGTTAGAACCAGTGGCGCATTTCATTATGCTCTTTGCTCCCATGACAGAGAGGTGTCCTATCTACTCGCATAAATTCCTCCATTCTCATCTAGCAATAAGCCTGGCTGCTAGACACGTGACCTGGCTCCTAGACATGTGATCTGGCTCCTAGACATGTGCCCTGGCTCCTAGACATGTGATCTGGCTCCTAGACATGTGACCTGGCTCCTATACATGTGACCTGTCTCCTATAACATAAAAACGCGTGACCTGGCTCCTAGACATGTGCCCTGGCTCCTAGACATGCGACCTGGCTCCTATACATGTGACCTGTCTCCTAGACATGTGACCTGGCTCCTAGAACATAAACACATGTGACCTGGCTGCTAGACATGTGACCTGGCTCCTAGAACCTAACCACATGTGACCTGGCTCCTAGAACCTAACCACCTGTGACCTGGCTCCTAGAACAACCACATATGACCTGGCTCCTAGAACCTAACCACATGTGACCTGGCTCCTAGAACCTAAACACATGTGACCTGGCTGCTAGACATGTGACCTGGCTCCTAGAACCTAAACACATGTGACCTGGCTGCTAGACATGTGACCTGGCTCCTAGAACCTAACCACATATGACCTGGCTCCTAGAACCTAACCACATGTGACCTGGCTCTTAGAACTTAGCCACATGTGACCTTGCTCCTAGAACCTAACCACATGTGACCTGGCTCCTAGAACCTAACCACATGCGACCTGGCTCCTAGAACCTAACCACATGTGATCTGGCTCCTAGAACCTAACCACCTGTGACCTGGCTTCTAGAACAATCACATATGACCTGGCTCCTAGAACCTAACCACATGTGACCTGGCTCCTAGAACCTAACCATATTGTCCTTCCATGACGTAGAGATCTACCCGAGTGGTCTGCCAGGGGCTTTGTGCATGACAAGGACAAGAATAGCACCACTGCCACACAGAGAGCATGGCGTAAGAAGTGACTAACTGTGTGACAAAGCATAACACCGGTCAAAGTTAGGTGGTTTGTTAAGAGCAGCTTAGATGACACCTAACAGGCTGCGGGTCTATTTTGTTCTAGTATTTGAGTCTTTTAAGATGGACTCGCACATTAACAACGCAGCGGAGTATTAAGCTGCTCGAGCCTAGTTCGCTAAGCAGAAAACCCTTCTCTCTGCCAGGTCCAGCTCATACCAGAGCTGGGGCCTGCACATAGGCATCTGCCCCTATAGAAGCACTGGTCGACTAAAGACCAAGAACTAAGAACGTAGAGATCTTCATTTTTTTAAAATTGTTTGTGACTCAGTTTTCACAGAATGGGACGAATTCCTTTGTCGGACTTCACTTACTCGCTGCTTTAGAAGTCTACATTTACGTTTTCTTGTGGCTTAAACTTTCTACAGATTAAAGTAGCCAGTCCCATGCCCCATCCGTCCTTAGTTGTCTCTTGCGACAAGCCTGACAGGTTACAGTCCTACTTTTCGCTGCCCCCTTTAAAGGACCATGTAACGCATGCAGAACTAACATATTAAATGGATATGAAATTGTTCAAAGTTTGATATAGTCAAAATGTACCTTTGGTTTACAAGTGTACATACCATGACCTACTTTTGTTATACAAGTGTACATACATGACCTATTTTTGTTATACAAGTGTACATACCATGACCTACTTTAGATAGACATGCGCATTGACGGGAAAATCCCTTTGTGAAGAAAATATATGTTGTACTTTGACATGTTAGAGGTCATTTATTTATATCCACCAATTAGATCCACCAGAATGGCTTCAGTGTTTTGTTTTACTCTCTTGACCGATTTATTTTCTTTCTTCTTCTTCTTCTTCTTCTTCTTCTTCTCCTCCTTCTTCTTCTTCTTCTTCTTCTTCTTCTTCTTTTTCTTCTTCTTCTTCTTCTTCTTCTTCTTCTTCTTCTTCTTCTCCTTCTTCTTCTTCTTCTCTTCCTTCTTCTTCTTCTTCTTCTTTTTCTTCTTCTTCTTCTTCTTCTTCTTCTTCTTCTTCTTCTTCTTCTCCATCACTGTGATTGTCCTATATTTCATACGGATCGAGAAGGAGACAAAAAGAAAAGTGAAAATATCCTAGTGGAGAAAAATATACATAAAAGATATACATAAAAATATACATTAAATACATACAAATATACGTTAAAGATATACATAAAATATGCATTAAATACATAAAAATATACGTTAAATATATTCATAAAATATGCATTAAATACATAAAAATATACGTTAAAGATATGCATAAAAATGCATATTAATATATACATGCAAATATACAAAACAATTACATGAATAATAAACATCGAAGATATACATTTAAAAAAATTATTTTAAAAAACATATATGTATATATTTACACCATATTCTGAGCAGCAAAGATGGCGCCGTAACCGGCTGCGGGTTTACATTGCTCTGCTGTTTTAGTTCATTATGGATACCTCCAGACCATGGATTTGCCTGGAATTCACACTAGTTGAAGACTTACACTTGTGTTCGTGGAAACGTGTTGTTGTTTTCCATTTGGACTGGTTAATTCGTTCGTTTTGCGTGTTTTATTCCGTCCGATTATCCTGGAATGGACACCGGCTATATGAATAGCCCTGCGCTTAAATCTGTGTCGTATTTCACGGTCTAGTTCACCCGGCTGAACTTCACGAGATAGGCACCCTTCGTCCTAGCTGCACAGTTTCGGTTTTGGTGTGTGTAATTTAGACACCACTATAATGGACTGAACATGGCCCTGGAGAGATGTTCCTACGACCTCTTGCGATTAGTTATGGGAAAGACACGACACACAACGTTAGATGTCATCCCCCCTCCGCTGCTTTGCGGCATACCTGTTTAAAGGAAAGGCTTCGGGAGTAAACACTGAGGACAAATCTGCGTTTCACTGGCCAGGGTATGCTCAGGACCAGAGAGTGAGGTTGACAATAGGCACAGTTTTTTCCTCACTTTAAAATCCAAATCACTGCGGAAGTCACCCATTTCAGCGGACACAGCAAGAGAAAAGACGCGGCTGAACAAAGAGAGTGGTCTTCATCACATGTGATGGACGAACATCATGGACACAGCAGGAGAAGACTGTCCACACTGCTGAACAAAAAGAGTGGTCTTCATCACACGTGATGGACGAAGATCATGGACACAGCAAGAGAAAATACTGTCCACACGGCTGAACAAAAAGAGTGGTCTTCATCACATGTGATGGACGAACATCATGGACACAGCAAGAGAAAAGACTGTCCACACGGCTGAACAAAGAGAGTGGTCTTCATCACATGTGATGGACGAACATAATATACACCAAAAATACATGACAAATATACATAAATGCACATTTTAAATATTTAAAAAAAAGACATGAAATATACATACAATACAAAACATTTTTGTTGTGTCTTAATAAGAGAGTGGTAGAACATTCATTTTTCCCAGATGAGGTTCGGGTTCAACTCCAGCGTCAGTTTTATCTCTGTTCTCCAGACCGATGTCGTCTCCTCGGCTGTTTGATTCCATCATGATAATCTTAGAGGAGATGCCACCTGCGTTAAGCCACATATTCAACCATCTCCCATCGCGCTTCGCTGATTCTATTCTTGATATTAAGAAATCGAAAGAAAATTCCTGCGCTGGTACTCGTAAGTTAATAGAGTAGAGAATGCGTCACGAATTTTTGCAGCATTACGATAACACTACACTATACACAACAGAGAGGAATGCGTAGTAACAGACAATCCGAAATGGAACGTTTGCTGATGTGGGATTTTCTGGACTTCTGTTAATACTAGCACTTCATTTTGACAGCCTGGTCGTATTGCCTTGATTTTTCTACTTCTTCTTCTTAAAAATTTCTCGGTAGTTGGAAATAGAAAAGAGTTGGCTTAACGGCCGCTGTCCAGGCAAAATTCTAATTAACAATCTGACCAAGTTATTTGTACCTTTCCCCAGGTGGTTTGTTGAGAGCAGCTATAGATGGCGCCTAACTGGTTGCGGGTCTACTTACCTCTAGTGTTTGAATCTATTAGGATGGGCTTGCACATCGGTAAAAACCACCTTCCAAGAAACTGTTTGTATACAGACTATGTAGAGTTGTAGAGTCTTCTAAACCAGTATAAAGACATTAAGTTAAGCTCTTCTTCATCTTTGTCTTATTTATTTCCTTTTTCTTCTTCCTCTTTTTCTTTGTCTTCTTCGTTTGCTTCTTCTTCATTTTCTCATTTTCCTTCTGCTGCCTCTTCTTTTCCTCTTTTTCTTCGGCGTTGGTTTTGAAAAAAAATAAGATTGTCTATCATTACTTTACAGCCAGACTATTTCTGTTGACTGTTCGGCCCCGACATATCCGGTTTCAGGAGTTTAAAGAAAAACCGAGCTTGCTTTCCCACTACGATCCATATTCTCTTAGCTAGGCTGCGTGGTTGCAGTCTGTTTCCAGGACCTCCACTTGGAGATAGAGTAGAGTCTCAGTCAAAAAGTGAAGCCAAAAAATGAGGATGACCGAGACAGCCAAGGAAGAGGGAACTAGATGCCAATATCAGGACGACATGCAAGGAGTGGACAGAACTTTCGGTGAGGACTTGACATGTGGCCCATGCTCCGCAGGGAGCAGTTAGTTTTTGTATTCGCTGCTATCAGCTCATTCACTGTGCTGAATCTTCGTTCGCGGATCTCGTAGGGGTCTTTGCATAAGCTAGAAATATTATTTCTCTTCGTTCGTTCTCAAACTCCTGCTACCAAGCCCTGAACGTTCTCAAACTCCTGCTACCAAGCCCTGAACGTTCTCAAACTCCTGCTACCAAGCCCTGAACGTTCTCAAACTCCCGCTACCAAGCCCTGAACGTTCTCAAACTCCTGCTACCAAGCCCTGAACGTTCTCAAACTCCTGCTACCAAGCCCTGAACGTTCTCAAACTCCTGCTACCAAGCCCTGAAAAGGGTTTTGAAGTAGTAGGATATAGTTTGGATAATGTGTTGTGTAGTAGGTTACAGTTTGACTGCGTAATTTGTACCATTCGGTCCTGACATCAGCAGTACCGGGTTATTTGTCCCTCCTCGATCCATTTTCCTTAGCCAGTCTGCTCCTGTTGCAGCCTATTATGTAGTAACACCACGTGATTTACAAGATACAACCCATCTAATCGCCGCTAACACTTTAGCAATACGCAAGGCGTCATGGCAGCATACATGGCATGTCGCTGATTACAACCAAAACTACATCATAAAGCAGCGGGGATACAAGAACTTTACCTGGTGTTGACATAAGCATGGCGTGCTGATCTAATGATGTTAAACTATAGAGTAAAACTGAAAATAATGAGGATTTGGTTGATTGATTGATTGGTTGGTTGGTTGGTTGATTGATTGGTTGGTTGGTTGATTGGTTGGTTGATTAGTTGATTGGTTGGTTGGTTGGTTGGTTGGTTGATTGATTGATTGGTTGGTTGGTTGATTGGTTGGTTGGTTGGTTGATTGGTTGGTTGGTTGGTTGGTTGATTGGTTGATTCATTGGTTGGTTGGTTGATTGGTTGGTTGGTTGGTTGATTGGTTGGTTGGTTGATTGGTTGGTTGGTTGATTGGTTGGTTGATTAGTTGATTGGTTGGTTGGTTGATTCATTGGTTGGTTGGTTGGTTGATTGGTTGGTTGATTGATTGGTTGGTTGGTTGATTAGTTGATTGGTTGGTTGATTGATTGGTTGGTTGGTTGATTGGTTGATTGATTAGTTGATTGGTTGGTTGGTTGATTAGTTGATTGGTTGGTTGATTGATTGGTTGGTTGGTTGATTGGTTGGTTGATTGATTGATTAGTTGATTGGTTGGTTGGTTGATTAGTTGATTGGTTGGTTGGTTGAACCAAACTAATTATGAAATATTTAGCATAAATACGTTCAGCTTGTTGTACTTACACAACAAGGATGTAGCAAAGGTTGAAAGCAGCATCTCTGTGAGATCTACTGCTTTCGTGAGCTGAATTAGGTCAGACTGCAAGTTTCAAATCATAACTGAAATAGAAACAATTTTAAGACATGGTTTAACTGATAACAGCAGCAGGCGTTAATCAAAGTTTTACCCGAGTGTTTTCATCGGCGGCTGGACAAAACATTTACAATAATATTTAAAAACAATTAATTAAGCCAAACGAATGTTAGTACCACAAGGCTAACATGTCCTGCAAGAAACAAACAAGCATACCATTAATCGTGCGGGTTGTGATTAGGCGGATAGCAGTCAGCGACTTCTAGCTAGCTGCTCGCATCAGGGTCGGCGAACCAGACTGACCCAAGATCCTATTCAGCCTCCAAGCGGCGGCCCTGGAAACAGGCTGCACTAGTGTAGTCTGGCTAAGAGAATATGCGATCTCTGTTCGAAGGTAGACCAAGTACCTAAAAAGGCAGTTGAAACCGGATGTGTCGGGCTGAAAGGAGCAGATATCACAGCCGCGCTGTAAACTACGACACAACTTTTTTTTAAAAACAAGGTGACGTCTGTATACTGGGTTAGAAGACTCGGCAAAGTCTGCATACAACCAGATTTCTTTAAATTCACTTGAACTCAAAATAGCGATTATCATCCAATTTATTCTTGAATACATTAATTGACCGTGCCTTCACTACGTCCTTTTAGGGAAAAACACAGAAGAAGAAAAAGAAGAAGCGAATGGAAGAAAGTCAAAGCGAACATACACAAATTCGATATTTGAAGCCTTCTGCCCACATCTGCTGTAATGTTCTCGCCCCCTATAAATGACCAGCCCTACACCTGGCCACAGACTGTGCTGATAAACAAAGCCATCTATAACTGTTGCGCACAGGCGGATATGCCCTACACATGTACGAGTATACACATAAATCACTACTCTTTTCTAACCTTGGTGTAGCCTCGGTCTGCTAGGCGCGCAGACGTGCTTACGGTCGCTGTATTATGTTTGCTATTATACATACCAGTGTGGGCTTGAAACCAGGTATGAATAATAGTTCTGGTCCAACGGTTTTCATTGTGCTTGTTCAAAAGGGAGGACTGTGTTATGAAGTAGAATTGATTTTACTCGGCCATGTGAGCTGTTTAGGCTGTCTTTGATGCATACATAATTAGACAGTTTTACATATCAGATATATAGATACACATAAGCCTGCATATGTGGCTTGGCTTGGCTTCGTTCGTTCTCAATCTCCCACTACCAAACCCTAACAGGGCTTAAGTAGCAGAATGTAGTCCAGAGAACGGAATGCGTTGTGTCGTAGTTTACATCTTGACTCCGATATTTGCACCTTTCGGTCCAACAGATCCGACTTCAGCAAGCATTTTTTGAGTACCGGGTTAGCATTCCCTCTTCGATCCCTTCTCCTTAGACAGTCTGCCCTGCTGCAGCCAGTTATCCAGGATCACCGCGTGGAGGTGTAGAAGGGTTTTGGCAGCTCTGGTTCGCTGGCCCTGACGCTAGCAGTCAGCTATGGGTCGCTGACCACTGCAGCCCATGCGCTGCTCGGCATCTTGATATCTCATGCAAATATGATAAGCTTACATGTAGATGCTTACATAAATGTGTAAGCTAATCATAATAATAATAATAATTGTCTTAGTCTTAGTCTTAGTCGACCTGTGCATCTACAAGGGCATTAACTCTTGTTCAGGTCTCAACTCTTGTGCGAGTTGGTGGTAGCCGGGTGCGTTTCTCTGCTTAGCGGGCTGGGATCGAGCAGTGCTATGTTTTTTGGTTTTGTGCTGGTCTCATCTCGGTTTCCAGTCGATTCTGTCTCGGGCACGGGTTGTCCAGTGGATGGCTAACTTGTGTCTCGGGCACAGGTTGTCCAGTGGATGGCTAACTTCTGTCTCGGGTTGTCCAGTGGATGGCTAACTTCTGTCTCGGGTTGTCCAGTGGATGGCTAACTTCTGTCTCGGGCACGGGTTGTCCAGTGGATGGCTAACTTGTGTCTCGGGCACGGGTTGTCCAGTGGATGGCTAACTTCTGTATCGGGCATGGGTTGTCCAGTGGATGGCTAACGACTGTCTCGGGCACGGGTTGTCCAGTGGATGGCTAACTTCGGGCACGGGTTGTCCATGAGATGGCTAACTTCTGTCTCGGGCACGGGTTGTCCAGGGGATGGTTAACTTCTGTCTCGGGCACGAGTTGTCCAGGGGATGGCTAACTAGTTTGTTTTAGGATCGCGAGTGTTGTGCAGCTCGAGCGAGTCTTGCCATCTGGTGGGGTGAGGGGGGGGGGGGGGAGCTTGCCAGGTAGTCTTTTTTGCCGCGCGAGTACCACAGGGTGGTTGCTGTCATCCAACCTTCTGACTACATGGCCAGCCCAGCGGTGCTTGGAGTTGTTGGCATGATATATGACATCATTGACGTGTGTCAATGCCCGGATGTCACTGTTGTGTAAGCCCATCTGGCACTGTTATCAAAGTGATAGGACCACGAGACGGCGCTCGAGCGAGGTATGTGTTCTCCTTAGCTGGTTCTCCCTGCCTTTTGACAGAGATCAGGTTTCACATCCATCGCATAGCTCTGGTTGAACCACTGAGTCGAATATGTCAGCTCGCAGTCTGGTGTCTCTTGTGGCGTATGTTGCCGCCTTCTCGAGTTGAACGCGGCTCAGCCTGCGAGACTGCGCCTGGTCATCTTGTATATGTCTGAGCCTTTCAGCGTCAGGTTATGAAGAAGTTTCTTGACCGGGCCCTAGTATGTGCTTGTGCCTTTCAGTGTCAGGTTATGAAGAAGTTTCTTGACCATGCCCTAGTATATGCTTGTGCCTTTCAGCGTCAGGTTATGAAGAGGTTTCTTGACCGGGCCCTAGTATGTGCTTCGTTCACCGGGAGTATAACCGTCGACAGAACGACTGAGGGTCTCTTGGATGTTTATGAAATCACTACCCGTGTGAGACAAGCGTGTGTGCTTTCTCCTCTGTTGTTTGACATCTACATGGACAAAATCGCACCGGAGACTGGTCAAATTGAGACATCTGAAGCAGAACATAACTCAAAACACGAATTACTCTTTGCAGATGATCAGTGCTTGCTGTACGACGATAAAAACAAACTGGAAAACTTCGTGAACGCGCTTGCGACTACCTGTGTTAAATATAATATTGGAATTATCGAGAACAAAACAGAAACAATGAAGATCAGTAGAACTCCTGGACCACTCAAGATAAGTCTAAATTATATTGATTTTCAACAGGTCCATGAGTTCAAATATTTGGGCAGTATTTTATCGCTATACGGCAGGTTCGACAGGGAAATTGAGACTCGGTGTCAAAAAGCAAATGCGGTGACTTATCAGCTGTCCCCACTGCTTAGACACCCAAGCATTCGTTTGGCAACAAAGCACCAGCTGATAAACGGTATATTTATGACGACTCTCTGCTACCAGTACCAAACATGGCCTCTGTCCAAGGTGTGTGAAAACAGAATTTCGACTTGTGAAATGAAGTGTTTTTTTTTTCTTTGCGGGTGCCTTATTTCTTTATTCCCCAAGGCGTGTGCGTTACACTACGGTTTTTATTTTGCGCCCATCGGCCTAGTGCATCCGACTTCGGCATGCATTTTATGTAAGGGTCTGCTTCCTCCTACATTTTCTAAGGGTATGCTTTCCCGGGATAACGGTCTGTGCTGTGATGAGGATCGAACCCAGCAGCTTCGGGTTGTGAGCCGTGTCCCTTAACCCCTAGCCCACTCCGTCCCCTAAATGAAGTGTTTGAGGAAGGTCATCGGTGTTACCAGAAGAGACAGAATACGGACGACGACATTCGAAGTATGGTCGGCACTACGTCTTGTGTCGAATACATTTCCAGGCAGAAAATAAGTTGGTTTGGTCATCTCATGAGAAAGCACCCTCATCAACTTTCACTATGCATGAGGTTGAAAGTGGGGTGTGATCGCGTGTCCATTGGCTCTCCTGCCTTTCACGCGCTCTCCAGGGTCAAGTCTGGCGCATGTCTGGTTAAATTTATTTCTGAGAATTTTATTTATCAGAACTTTCTCTTAGCAATGTCGCGTACCGAACTTTGTCACAGATCAGGCCAGCTAACACGAAGTATGTGGGGAAGATAATTATTGGTGAAGGATTGGAGTTTGAATTTAATGATCAATAAGTTTCATGTTATGTATCCGAACTGATGCATACAAACACATATCATTTACACACGAGATTGTGGTGTGTGATTTGACTAACACAGTGGGTGTGTTCTTTTACTCTCTAAGACTGGATCGACTACGAAGATCGGCTACAATTGAGCTTCGGCCTCTTTTACTGTTTCAAATCGGATAGATTGCTTTCTCTACATTTGAGAATTGAGACAAGGACAAGAATAGCACCACTGCCTCACAGAGAGCATGTCGTAAGAGGCGACTAACTGTGTGACATGGCATAACACCGGTCAAAGTTAGGTGGTTTGTTTAGAGCGCATAGATGACGCCTAACAGGCTGCTGGTCTATTTAGCTCTAGTGCTTGAGTCTATTGAGATGTACTCCCACATCGGTTAACCACCCTCCAAGAGCGCTTGTCCCAACGCAGCGGAGTATTAAGCTGCTCGAGCCTAGCCCGCTAAGCAGGAAACCCTTCGCCCGGCTACATCCAGCTCATACCAGAGCTGGGACCTGTACAGGGGTATGTACCTCTATAGAAGTACAGATCGACTAAGAACTAAGACTAAAAACATTATTTACAATGGCTGTGCGGCCTATTTTACCATTTCAGACCGGATAAATTGCCATATCTACATCGAAGATTGCCTACTCTGGATCTGCAAGTTTCTTAAACCCGTTTCCAAAATAATTATGCCGGCCTCTCAATTCTTGCTTTCATGGAAGGTACTGAATGGAAGGCTGCAGAGTATGTGGATAGCAGCCATATATCCCAGACCTTGAAGTGTGCTTGTGTGGATCTGCTGTCTTTAGAGGTCTGAGACCTAGCAGGGATTGTGTGGATCTGCTGTCTTTAGAGGTCTGAGACCTAGCAGAGATTGTGTGGATCTGCTGTCTTTAGAGGTCTGAGACCTAGCAGAGATTGTGTGGATCTTCTGTCTTTAGAGGTCTGAGACCTAGCAGGGATTGTGTGGATCTGCTGTCTTTAGAGGTCTGAGATCGTGGAGGGATTGTGTGCAGATCTGCTGTCTATAGAGGTCTGAGATCGTGGAGGGATTGTGTGCAGATCTGCTGTCTATAGAGGTCTGAGATCGTGGAGGGATTGTGTACAGATCTGCTGTCTATAGAGGTCTGAGATCGTGGAGGGATTGTGTACAGATCTGCTGTCTATAGAGGTCTGAGATCGTGGAGGGAATGTGTGCAGATCTGCTGTCCTGACCATGCTGTAGTTAACGGAACTGCCAGATTTTATTTTTGTTTTGTTTAAAGAGCACAGTCAGTGGACCCATTCAATGTGGATCGAAGGAGAGTTAAATATTGAATAAAATCAATGATCTTTTTTTGTATGGTTATACTGTTATCAATTCATTGACGAACAACGGATTGCAGTCGCCTGAGAGGGTGGATCACTAGTGTGTACAACCAGTGAGCTACTGGAACCACGATCAAAACTTGCATACTATTGGTTTTCTGCTGAGAAAGGGAGAGGGAGAAAGAGAAAGGGAGAGAGAGAGAGAGAGAGAGAGAGAGAGAGAGAGGGAGAAAAAGAAAGGGAGAGAGAGAGAGAGAGAGAGAGGGAGAGAGAGAGAGAGAATGCAATGAGTTTGAATAATTACTCTTATCTATGCAATCTTGGATCAAGAGGCTGAGAAGTGCATGAGCTGCAGCGATCAGCGACCAATTGCTGGCTGCTAGCGTCAGGGCCAGCGAACCAGAGCTGCCAAGACCCTTCTACACCTCCATCCGGTGATCCAGAATAACAGGCTGCAACAGAGCGGACAGCTAAGAAGAAGAGATCGAAGAGCGAAGGCTTACCCGGTAGCCAAAAATGACTGCTGGCGTCGGATGTATCGAACCGAAAGGTGTAAATATCGCAGTCAAGCTGTAAACCACGACGCAGCTTATTCCGCTCTCCGGAATACATCCTGCTACTTGCTAAGCCCTTATCAGGGCTCAGTAGCAGGAGGTTGAGAGCGAACGAAGAAGAATGAGCTTTACAATCTAACAGCCCTTTTAATCTTGATAATATTCTCCCATTGGTAACCGAGCTGTCTTCCACTTTTATGTTTGTTCTCTACTATTCTTCTTTAAATGTTAATATGAAAATTGCCACTTGAGTGACTGATAAGGAAATCCTGACCCATCCAATTTCCAAGCAGTTCAGATGTTGATACTTTTTTATACTGGTGTTGTTGTTGCTAATGTGACTTGTACTTGAGATAGGTACTTTTGACGACTTTCCTCGGTGGAAAAACAATTAGAAAACCAGTTTTGAGAATAGTACGAGGAAAGACGACTACGAAGGCATAATAACGCACCTTCATCAATAGAGAGCTATACGTTTTGATCTGTGTAAACAAGGATCGTCGTCTTCAACATTGGTCCTATCATTGGATACTCTAGTTGATTTAATATTAGAGCACTCATGGCAAACAGTGCCATGGAAAGAACGCATGTACCTATACATATTAGAGTGAAGTATAACACTCGAGCTTTATTTACCCGTAAATGAACATTTGGGTTAAACATCAACACCAGGCGCAGTCAGCTTGAAATGTCAAAGTGCCGCAAAGTACAACAAAGACAAAACTTAAACTGTAAAGTAAAATGGACTTGCTACACTACGATAGTCCGATTTTGTTAATGGCATCTAACGACTAATAGATAATGATGCTATTACAGCGTGGACAGTCACGAGAAGAACAGAGACAGGTCATTAGACGACAAAAGTGAGAATGGTTTGTAAAATAATTGCATTATCAGCTCTACAAAGTTACTTGTGTTGAGAATCGATAGACGTCGTGTACGAACCACAAATGTGTCTCCAATGGTGTTGTTATTTCGTGTTTAATCAGTGCCTCATTGACACCTTCTATCCATCTTTTTATTGATCTCCCTTTTGCTCTGCAGCCCAGATGTTTGGTATTGTAGATACGAGCAGCTGGCAACTTTGATTTAATTCTTATCAGTTGTCCGAACCATTTTAATCTCTGCCTTTCCACGTATTCCATGCACGGTGTTGTACCCACCTTCTGTATGATTTTTTCATTTGGTGGATAGCAGAATGGCCTCTATATTTGGAGGTTAGCTGTTAATATCATATAAACAGTTGTGAACCAGAAATGGTGGCAAAAAGGAGACAACCTCTCGGTCATGCAAAGACGCAACTTGCCAATCACTTGTTTGTCTGCCCATCTGATTACAAGTACACAGAAGAAGAAAACTGGACGGACCTTTAACATGACGAAATGGCATGAATTAAAGACTACGATTTTTGGAAAATGGAATATTAGAAGTACAGGATGTCCCACTCACTACCGGCCTCTGGTTGTCCCTTATACAGAATGTCCCAATTACTACCGGCCTTTGGTTGTCCCTTATACAGGATGTCCCACTCACTACTGGCCTCTGGTTGTCCCTTATACAGGATGTCCCACTCGCTACCAGCCTCTGTCCCTTATACAGGATGTCCCACTCACTACTGGCCTCTGGTTGTCCCTTATACATGATGTCCCACTCGCTACCAGCCTCTGTCCCTTATACAGGATGTCCCACTCACTACTGGCCTCTGGTTGTCCCTTATAAAGGATGTCCCACTCACTACTGGCCTCTGTCCCTTATACAGGATGTCCCACTCACTACTGGCCTCTGGTTTTCTCTTATACAGGATGTCCTAATCGCTACTGGTATGGTAAAGACCTATTAAGGTCACAAAGTTGATTATCAGCTGTTACTGATCTCACATAACACTATTTTAACTAGACATGCACCGAATATAGGTTGTTTTTTTCTATTCGACCGAATACGAATAGAGGTTTTTAACTATTTGTCCGAATATGAATACTCTTGTGAATAGTGGCTTGGCATAAAGTGTTCTGGACATCTACCGGCATTTAATATGGTTATAAAGTTATCAGCAAAAATGTGACATTTGAAAGTGTTACATCGTTACAAAAATGGGCCAAATATCTTGCAATATTTAATGCAATATGAGAACCACAAATTATGGGATGTGATCTCACTCTTTTCATTGGGTAGATTTGTATATGTCATTTTCTTACTATTGTCATTGACAATGTTGGTGTCATGTGATTGTCATTGACAATGCTGCTGCTAATTTTTCTGTCATAACTTTCATTTTCTGCATTATAGTTAAGAAGTGAAGTTTAATTCGTGGATCTTTTTTTTTGATCAACTGTTTCCATGTCCTAACCCAGTGAGGTTCACAAACGAGACTGTGTGTTTCAGGTCCTTGTCGGTTCCGAGCATGGTTGCTCCCCTGGGCCAGTTCCTCTCTTTGGTCTGCGTAAGTGGGGCAGTCCTGCAGGATATGTCCCAGTGTTTGCTTGGGTGCTTCACAAGCGCACGTGGCAGTGTCTCTGAGACCCATTCTGTGGAGGTGAGCCTTGAGTCTACAATGTCCCGTTCTGAGTCTGAAGATCTTTGTCTGCCCATCTCTGCCAAGTTTGTCTATGCTGTCATTTTCTGACTTCCTTTGTTGTGCTGGTCTCTCCATTCCGTCCTCATAGATTGTTTGATGAGTGTTTTGGTTCTTTATATCTCTGTCAATGACGAGTCATTGTGTCGTCACTTCCGACTTTAGCTAGCTTATCTGCCTTCTCGTTTCCAAGAATCCCAAAGTGGGTGGGAATCCACTGTAGAACTAGATCTGTTTCTTGGGACAGCAACTCGATTTTATATTTTATTTTGTGTGAGTCCATCTTGTTTGAGGCTTGAGATGGCTTGGAGTACGCTCCTCGAGTCTTTTAGAATAGCCGTTTTCCTTGCAGTTATATTCTGATAAGAATTGTTGTTGCTGCTTGTACAGCTGTTGCTTCAGCTCTGATATTGGCACGTATCTCTCCTGCTGATATGGATTGGATTTCTATGTCACTGTTTCAGTGTGTGATGTAGGATCTAATCCAGCAGAAAAAAATGTATTATAAAACAGACAACAAAGCATGTGTTGTAAAGCTGATATAATTTCTGCAACCAGTTTTTTAATTCTATTAACACATTAGTAATTCTGCAGATACAAGAAGAAAGCCTGAATGGCTGACAACACCACTGACAAACATACATTTGTACGTCTGATCTCACGAATGAGTTGTTCAAAAGTTACAACATCAATTGAAACAAAGTATTTAAACTTTTGGAGTTTTAATTGATCATACTGCTCTTTGACCTGTTTGTTTTTGCTTACAAGGTCACTTTCAACCAAATACCAACAGTCTATAATATGCACTATTCAGCACTGAACCGAATATGTTCTTACGGATCCAGCAGCATCTAGGATCTCGTCCTTCAGTCCAATGCCATGTAATGGTATCTGCACGTGTCTCCTATTGGACAATGCGCATGTACCTTCTGTGGTTAGGAAGGAACCAGCACAGCGCTGAACAGACATGGGAAAGGAACACCTGCATTCACTGCACCATGACACTCGAGGCCATTCGTAAAGGCACAGTGGTCCAGGATGTGATGATCCAATTGTCTGGAACTTTTGGTCACAGGTCTAGAGCCTAGAAGAACTCGGCCTAACCAGTAGACAATTGGTGGCGGTCACAGGTCTAGAGCCTAGAAGAACTCGGCCTAACCAGTAGACAACTGGTGGCGGTCACAGGTCTAGAGCCTAGAAGAACTCGGCCTAACCAGTAGACAACTGGTGGCGGTCACATGTCTAGAGCCTAGAAGAACTCGGCCTAACCAGTAGACAATTGGTGGTGGTCACATGTCTAAAGCCTAGGAGAACTCGGCCTAACCAGTAGACAACTGGTGGCGGTCACATGTCTAGAGCCTAGAAGAACTCAGCCTAACCAGCAGACAACTGGGGGCGGTCACATGTCTAAAGCCTAGGAGAACTCGGCCTAACCAGTAGACAACTGGTGGCGGTCACAGGTCTAGAGCCTAGAAGAACTCAGCCTAACCAGCAGACAACTGGGGGCGGTCACATGTCTAAAGCCTAGGAGAACTCGGCCTAACCAGTAGACAACTGGTGGCGGTCACATGTCTAGAGCCTAGAAGAACTCGGCCTAACCAGTAGACAACTGGTGGCGGTCACATGTCTAGAGCCTAGGAGAACTCGGCCTAACCAGTAGACAATTGGTGGTGGTCACATGTCTAAAGCCTAGGAGAACTCGGCCTAACCAGTAGACAACTGGTGGCGGTCACATGTCTAGAGCCTAGAAGAACTCAGCCTAACCAGCAGACAACTGGGGGCGGTCACATGTCTAAAGCCTAGGAGAACTCGGCCTAACCAGTAGACAACTGGTGGCGGTCACAGGTCTAGAGCCTAGAAGAACTCAGCCTAACCAGCAGACAACTGGGGGCGGTCACATGTCTAAAGCCTAGGAGAACTCGGCCTAACCAGTAGACAACTGGTGGCGGTCACATGTCTAGAGCCTAGAAGAACTCGGCCTAACCAGTAGACAACTGGTGGCGGTCACATGTCTAGAGCCTAGGAGAACTCGGCCTAACCAGTAGACAACTGGTGGCGGTCACATGTCTAGAGCCTAGGAGAACTCGGCCTAACCAGTAGACAACTGGTGGCGGTCACATGTCTAGAGCCTAGGAGAACTCGGCCTAACCAGTAGACAACTGGTGGCGGTCACATGTCTAGAGCCTAGAAGAACTCGGCCTAACCAGTAGACAATTGGTGGCGGGGAATGAGCCCAGCGAACCCTACCATAGCTTCGGTACCTTGGAGCGTTGCTAATCCACCCCCTCAATTACTAAATGTCAGGGTAGTACATTTCTGGCTTCTGCCTGAAGTGGGAAGAAAATCCACAGACTCACTAGCCCGACAATGCTGAATCGAATATAAATCGGTTATTTGGTGCATCCTTAATTTGAATTTTGTTTGTATTTCATCCGATATTGGCATTAAGAATAAATTCCGCCACTCAACAATGAAAAGGTCAAACCTTACGTTCTGACATGTTTTTTCATTTTTATTTTCAGATGCGCATATATAGAAAATGTACACGGGGGAAAATGGTGACATTTAAATGTATATCTCACCATCCGTGCTTGTTTTGTGCCATTGTGATGACATTGTTTGTAACGCTGTCGTACGTCAACAACAGACTGAATCAGACTGTGTCATATTGGCGTACGTTTCAAGAAGATTCTGTCATCTTCCAAGAGCAAGCAAGAAGGTGGCAAAGAAATGCTCACAGAGTGAAATCTGTCGAAGAATGTGAGATTTTTACACTGCAGCAGAATCATTCTTCAAAGCTTCAGCATTCTGGTTGCCAGCGAATTCCACCTGTACCTGGTTCATGTGATTTGGCAGATGAGATTTTCTTTTCTGAGCCTCAAGCTACATGCTCCCACCAGAGAACGTTCAACTTCTGCGAGCTCAAGGTAGGAATACAATACGTCTATCAGTTATTCAACACCTTACAGGTCCCTTATACGCCAAGCTCTTGTGTAAATGGGTACATGACCTTCGGTAACGAAAAGGAAGACCGCAAGGAAGGGAACTGACCACCCAAGCTGTAGCTTAGTACAATGAAGTCTCTAACACTTCATCCCTGATGGCTATTTCTGCTATGGGGTTTGATTTTTATATCCCTTTAGTGCTGTTTTTGTTCTACATATTTCAAAGCTAACAGAGGGATTGACCTTACTTGGAATCTTGGTATTCTTCTTCTTCTGCGTTCGTTCTCAATCTCCCTGAAAGGGCTTAAGTAGCAGAATGTAGTCCAGAGAACGGAATGCGTTGTGTCGTAGTTTACAGCTTGACTGCGATATTTGCATCTTTGGTCCAACACATCCGACTTCAGCAAGCATTTTTTTACTACCGGGTTAGTATTCCCGCTTCGATCCCTTCTCCTTAGACAGTCTGCCCTGCTGCAGCCTGTTATCCAGGATCACCACGTGGAGGTGTAGAAGGGTCTTGGCAGCTCTAGTTCGCTGGCCCTGACGCTAGCAGTCAGCTATGGGTCGCTAACCACTGCAGCTCATGCGTTGCTCAGCGTCTTGATCCCAGCGAATCCTGGTATTCAAACAGGCATGTTAATTGTCTGTTGCCAGGTAGCCGAAGGCTTCGACTATCCATAGTAGGTATTCTTTCAACTTCTTGATTGATTTTACACTGAAGTTAAAAATTGTTATTATTGCGTTGTACTAGATTTCTGTTGTTATTGTTATCCCATGGCTGCTGAGCAAGCCTGCTCTTGGCAGCCCAATGCCATTCTTATATAAATACAGGTCTTCTTCAGTTGTTTCACTGCTTCGTACAGTATGTTTGAAATTGTCGGCAGTGCTTGTAAGAATCTTTTCCTCTTGTCCGCAAGCGCCTATGCACTCAATGAGTAGATGTCGAACTGTTTCATCAGGATGAGAGAAATGTCTGCACAAGGGTAGGTGCTGGGGATTGATTCGGCTCAAGTGGCTATTGACTCTGGTGTGTCTTGTTCTGAACTGAGAGATGAAACTTCGACTAGATTTATAATTATATTTGATTTTGGTAATGCATTAATTGATCTTTCTCCTTTCATCGTCTCACTTTCTACCAGGTTGTAGCCCAGTGTCGTCTCACTTTCTACCAGGTTGTAGCCCAGTGTCGTCTCACTTTCTACCAGGTTGTAGCCCAGTGTCGTCTCTACCAGGTTGTAGCCCAGTGTCATCTTACTTTCTACAAGGTTGTAGCCCAGTGTCGTCTCACTTTCTTCCAGGTTGTAGCCCAGTGTCGTCTCACTTTATACCAGGTTGTAGCCCAGTGTAGCCTCACTTTCTACGAGGTTGTAGCCCAGTGTCGTCTCACTTTCTACCAGGTTGTAGCCCAGTATCGTCTCACTTTCTACCAGGTTGTAGCCCAGTGTCGTCTCACTTTCTACCAGGTTGTAGCCCAGTGTCGTCTCACTTTCTACCAGGTTGTAGCCCAGTGTCGTCTCACTTTCTACCAGGTTGTAGCCCAGTGTCGTCTCACTTTCTACCAGGTTGTAGCCCAGTGTCGTCTCACTTTCTACCAGGTTGTAGCCCAGTGTCGTCTCTACCAGGTTGTAGCCCAGTGTCATCTTACTTTCTACAAGGTTGTAGCCCAGTGTCGTCTCACTTTCTTCCAGGTTGTAGCCCAGTGTCGTCTCACTTTATACCAGGTTGTAGCCCAGTGTAGCCTCACTTTCTACGAGGTTGTAGCCCAGTGTCGTCTCACTTTCTACCAGGTTGTAGCCCAGTATCGTCTCACTTTCTACCAGGTTGTAGCCCAGTATCGTCTCACTTTCTACCAGGTTGTAGCCCAGTGTCGTCTCACTTTCTACCAGGTTGTAGCGCAGTGTCGTCTCACTCTCTACCAGGTTGTAGCCCAGTATCGTCTCACTTTCTACCAGGTTGTAGCCCAGTGTCGTCTCACTTTCTACCAGGTTGTAGCGCAGTGTCGTCTCACTCTCTACCAGGTTGTAGCCCAGTATCGTCTCACTTTCTACCAGGTTGTAGCCCAGTGTCGTCTCACTTTCTACCAGGTTGTAGCGCAGTGTCGTCTCACTCTCTACCAGGTTGTAGCGCAGTGTCGTCTCACTTTCTACCAGGTTGTAGCGCAGTGTCGTCTCACTTTCTACCAGGTTGTAGCGCAGTGTCGTCTCACTTTCTACCTGGTTGTAGCCCAGTGTCGTCTCACTTTCTAACAGTTTGTAGCCCTATGCCATCTCACTTTCTACCAGGTTGTAGCCCAGTACCGTGGTATGTATTTGTCTTTCGCCGCTCCCGTGACCAGAGTAACATTTTACGGCAGGTCTTGTTTTGCTTTCAATCCACCTTTTCTTTGGTCTACCTCTCGCCCTTCTTTCTGAAGTTCTCCAACAAAACATTAAAATTGTCAATATATTAATTTGTGAAAAATAACAAAAGTATTGCTGAAAATGAATAGCATGATTTTATCTGGCACGTGGAAAAGCTTAGTTTGTTTAATTATTTGGTTTTCAGAAATCAGTCCATGGGAAATGGGAGGTTATGTGCAATGAAACACAGAGCAAAGCTTGTTTGTCTCCCCTGTCAGTCGGAAGAATTCATAAACACACAGGATCTCTGCTGTGGGAGGAGTCTGGAACACCAGCGAAGACTTCTGAGATGCTGACATCATATGTCCAAAGGCCAAGTCTCACTGATTCACTTAGTCATTATGGATTTTGTTTTATTAGATGTTTTACCAAAGATCCTGTACAGAACGAGAATAACGAGGATTTTGACGACAGCTTAGATCCTGATTTTTACAGCCAAGATGAGCACAGCAGCTACGCAGAACAGCTTCTAGTCCTACCTCCACAATTAAAGATGTCAGATTCACAAATTAGATCTTCACTCCAAACCATCAGCATAAACGTGATGCTTGTTGATTCGGTATCTCGGCAACACTTTTTCAGGTCGTTGCCTAAATCTATCTCTGCCTTGAGGGGGATAATTCATTCGCCTGGTTCTGGAGTTACTGTCCTGGACTTTGAGTTAGTGCAGGCAGTAAGATCAAGAACGTTCGAGACCTTGCAGACAATATTTTCAGGAGATGTTGATCCTTCGGAAAAGCCTTTTGGCACTCAAGAAATCCCGCCACGGCCGCTGAGACTTTCATTCCTGCTTGAAAAGTTCAAGAAGAGGGGTTACCGCACACTGTGGATTGAGGACTTGTGCTATCTGTGGGAATGGGGCATATCCAAAGACCTGCACTTCCTAAACAAGAGCAGTAGTAGTCAGGAGACGTGGGTTCGAATGTGGAAGAAGCTATCTGAGAACTCTTTGGATAGTGTTGACATCACCTTAGCGATGTGCAAAGTTCTGAAAGCAAATAAGGTGTCCGATCACTTCCATGGGCCAGATTCTGTGTGCTTCAATGGCAGACATCAACATGAATATCTTCTAGAGTACCTTCAACTACATCAGCAGGAAATGGAATCCAGAAAGCAGCCTTATTTTACATTTACAATGACAAATGTAGCTCACGAAGATTCTGGACGAAGGGTGCAAACTTTAGACCATGCTCTAGCTAACTACTTAAAATTCACTGCCTCTCTGCAGAACACCTTGACTGTGTTTTTCTCAGACCATGGGAATGCCTACGGAAGCTTTATGCGCACCACGCAAGAAGCTCGTATTGAGCTGTTTCATCCATTTATGATATTCATCGTTCCTAAAAATGTGGCCAGAATTCTTGGAAACCAGGCCATGAAATCTCTCACTACTAACAGCTTTCGCTTAGTTAGCTTTCTCGATCTCCATCACACGCTCAATCACATCATAGATCCTGGCAGCTCGAGCGGACATGTGGATGGACAGTTTAGAGTATCCAGAAAAGGGCTGATTGATCCAGTAGATGTCAACAGAACGTGCGATGACATTCCACGCATCATGCCAAATCTATGCATCTGCCAGGATTACGACACCCCAGAGTCCAATTCTACTGGCAATAATCTGTTTGCGTATTTTGCTGTTGGTCGTTTAAATGATGAGATACAACGGCAGCTGCTGTTGTCACAGATGAAGGGCGGCGCAACTTTGAGATCAAAGGATGACATGTTTGCTTTCAAGAAGTGCGAGAAGCTGACCCTTGTGAGTGTTCAGAATGTCCGGAAGAGTTTTGACCAGGTTAGTATAAAGTCATAGATTAGTATGAAGTCATAGGTTAGTATGAAGTCATATTTCTATAAAGGCATAGGTTAATATAAAGTTAAAGGTTAGTATAAAGTTATAGGTTAGTATAAAGTCATAGGTTAGTATAAAGTCATAAGTTTGTATAAAGTCATAGGTTAGTATAAAGTCATATGTTAGTATAAAGTCATAAGTTAGTATAAAGTCATAGGTTAGTATAAAGTCATAAGTTAGTATAAAGTCAGTCATAGGTTAGTATAAAGTCATAGGTTAGTATAAAGTCATAAGTTAGTATAAAGTCATAGGTTTGTATAAAGTCATAGGTTAGTATAAAGTTAAATGGTTAGCATAAAGTCATTTTTGTATAAAGTCATAAGTTTGCATAAAGTCATAAGTTTGTAAAAAGTCATGTTTCTATAAAGTCGTAGGTTTGTATGAAGTCAAATGTTTGAAAAGAGTCATAGTTGCCATGCTATGAATGTTAAGTACACAGGTTTGACATGAGGAAGTCTGCAATGGATATGCCATAAAATTGAATACAAGTTTGATCCAGTAAGGTGTGCAGTAGTCGTGCCCTTCAGCTGAAATAGATGTGAGAAGAGAAGGTATGTGATGGTCATTGGCTTTAGAGGAGGAAGTGTAATTGCCGTGCCATGACAATTAGGTGTGAAGGTCGTTCAGAAAGTAATGTCCCGCAATATTATTGTTGTGCTCCTTCGATGTTCGTCCTCTAAAGAACGTTTGTGTCGTAGTTTACAGCTAGGCTGCGGTATCTGCGTCTTTCAGACCAACACATCCAAAATTAGCAAGGCGTTTTTGGGTTAGTGTTTGCGTTCCCTCTTCGATCCCTAATCTCTTAGTCAGGCTGTTTCCAGGGCTGTCACTTGAAGGCGGATAGTTGACCCTTATGCAAGCAGCCAGCTATGAGTTTCTGCTGCATCTTCGACCCCATTTTGTTGTTCGGAGACTATTTATTCACAATATATGAAATTCACGCAAAAATGAACTTTATGTTTCCATTACATGTGCTATTTCCCCACATAATCTCCATCCACATCTTCAGCCATACGTCGGCAGGAAACAAGGTCATGCATTCCTTTTCTGTTCTTCTTCTGCGTTCGTTCTCAATCTCCCGCTACCAAGCCCTGAACGTTCTCAATCTCCCGCTACCAAACCCTGAACGTTCTCAATCTCCCGCTACCAAACCCTGAACGTTCTCAATCTCCCGCTACCAAACCCTGAACGTTCTCAATCCCCCTCTACCAAACCCTGAACGTTCTCAATCTCCCGCTACCAAACCCTGAACGTTCTCAATCTCCCGCTACCAAGCCCTGAACGTTCTCAATCCCCCTCTACCAAGCCCTGAACGTTCTCAATCTCCCGCTACCAAGCCCTGAACGTTCTCAATCTCCCACTACCAAGCCCTGAACGTTCTCAATCCCCCTCTACCAAGCCCTGAACGTTCTCAATCTCCCGCTACCAAGCCCTGAACGTTCTCAATCTCCCGCTACCAAGCGCTGAACGTTCTCAATCTCCCGCTACCAAGCCCTGAACGTTCTCAATCTCCCGCTACCAAGCCCTGAACGTTCTCAATCTCCCGCTACTAAGCCCTGAACAGGGATTTGCAAGTAGCAGGATATAGTCTGAAGAACGGAATGCTTTGTGTTGCTAGTTTACAGCATGACTGCAATATTTGTACCTTTCGGTCCGACACATCCGTCTTTGGGAGCACCTTTCCTGTATAAATTTGTTTCCTGTTCTCAATGTCATGTCGTGGTCGGTTGTGACACTTTGAGGAACCTGTCTCGTGCAACCTTCGAATATCCAAGATTTGTAAACAATTGCCTTCGCACCGTCAAAGCTGACTGCAAGCCGTAGGGTCAGTTGTCGACTTGTGATGGGATGGCTTGGCTTGGTTTCATTTGTTCTCAATCTCCCGCTAGCAAACCCTGAAAGGGCTTAAGTAGCAGAATGTAGTCCAGAGAATGGAATGCGTTGTGTCGTAGTTTACAGCTCGACTGCGATATTTGCACCTTTCGGTCCAACACATCCGACTTCAGCAAGCATTTTTTGAGTACCGGGTTAGCATTCCCTCTTCAATCTTTTCTCCTTAGCCAGTCTGCCTGCTGCAGCCTGTTATCCAGGATCACCGCTTGGAGGTGTAGAAGGGTCTTGGCAGCTCTGGTTCGCTGGCCCTGATGCTAGCAGTCAGCTATGGGTCGCTGACCACTGCATTTTTTGCGCTGCTCAGCATCTTGATCCTAGTGGAGGTGTAGAAGGGTCTTGGTAGCTATGGGTCGCTGACCACTGCAGCTCATGCGCGGCTCAGCATCTTGATCCGGTGATGAGATAATCCTCAAGATAAGGGCACATGCACTCCATAACATGTATGGACTGATGGCTGTGGAAGGACATCCAGATCGTAGCCGATCATGCAGCTCTGTCTTTCCACTTCCTGAATCTTTAACTTTCTGAACCTTATGTCCTCTGGTACTGCTATCAGGCTACACAACTCCCACACACTTTCTTCCTCTGCCACCAAGAATTCAATTACAGTTCTTTCTCTTTAGTCCCATAACTTAGAAGGTCGTTGAAGCACCGTTATTGCAGTTTGTGGTACAACAACAGTGTCTTGGGCTGCTACACACCTGACAGAGCCCATATAGTTGTGTCTAACATTCATACAACAAAGCTGACACTGTCTTCAGCTACGGCGAAAGGTGTCAATCTCGTGAAGTTCAGCCGGGTGAACTAGACCCTGAAATATGGCACATGTTTAAGCGGAGTGCTATTTATATAGCCGATGTCTATTTCAGGATAATCGGACGGAAGAAAATGAATGAACTAACCAGTCCAAATGGAAAACAACAACACGTTTCCATGAACACAAGTGTAAGTCGTCGACTAGTGTGATTTCCCGGCAAATCCATTATCTGGCGGCATCTATTATGAACTAAAACAGAAGAGCAATGGTTATGGCGCCATCGTTGTTTGTCATTTGTGTCGCACATAGATACCATTTTAACAGCCTACTACAGCAACGCTATCTGTTGGAAGACCATGCATTTGCGCACATGTATGCAGAAATATCAGTGTTGCTACATGTACGCAGAAATATCAGTGTTGCTACATGTACATTTTGACTTTGCTATCTTTATTCTGGGATGAGACAAAAAAGTGTGGGCCATTACTTTCTGAGTATCTTTCGTATTTGGAATCGTCTTATTCAAACAGGCACGTTGTGCCTGCTGCCAGGTAGCTAAAGACTATCTGAAGTTCATTCTTTATTTTGCAATGATTACTGTCAAAACTGTTGTATGACTTTATTCCCATTGCTGGGGTAGTCTAGGGGTTTTCAGGCTGCGGGCTACAGACTGCTGTAACCACATCATTTGCTGGATATTTTTGTTTATTACACCCCTAACAGAAAAACAGCATACGCCTTACCGGGGATTTGATCTATTGTCCTCCTTGTCAGCAGACAGGCATTGAGACCATTCAACCACTCGTTTCCCTGCAATGATTGCTTCTTGTAGTTTACTAGGCCTGGGAAGAAGGTAGATTGCGTATTGGGTATGAATTTCATGACTTTTTAGAATTTTATCCACACAGCGGCAAATAGCTTACTCTTATCAATTTTCAACTGCCAAGGGTTCTCTTATGTGCATAGCACGTACATGGGATCTCAGTGGGAAGGTATTCAGTGGTTATATCATGAAATTTATGTAGATAAATCTAACCCGAGCAGGTATACATTTGTCGTAACATCTTAACTTAACTTAACGTCTTTATACTGGTTTAGAAGACCCTGCAGAGTCTGTATACAACCAGTATGTAGATTTAATCAGAGAAGGTATACAAATATATGAAACTAAAGTATGTAGATTTAATCGGAGAAGGTATACAAACATGAAATTAAAGTACATAGATTTAACCAGAGAAGGTACGAAGTTTAAACAAAAAATTGTTGTGGTAGTTCTGGAAATATGCAGTAATATGCCATTTAGGACAAAACTAAATGACAGAATGTGACATGTATTAAAAATATAATTCACTTCGGTACTATGTTAAATAATTTTGTGTCTGAACAATAACAAATATGAATTCATTTCACTTTGTGGTTCTCCTTTTGCCCCAAACCTACACTTTCCTTTCAAATCTTTGCACATACTTGATACATTGTGCCTACACTTTAAAATCTTTGCACATACTTGATACATTGTGCCTACACTTTCAAATCTTTGCATACTTGATACATTGTGCCTACACTTTCAAATCTTTGCACATACTTGATACATTGTGCCTACACTTTCAAATCTTTGCACATACTTGATACATTGTGCCTACACTTTCAAATCTTTGCACATACTTGATACATTGTGCCTACACTTTCAAATCTTTGCACATACTTGATACATTGTGCCTACACTTTCAAATCTTTGCACATACTTGATACATTGTGCCTACACTTTCAAATCTTTGCACATACTTGATACATTGTGCCTACACTTTCAAATCTTTGCACATACTTGATACATTGTGCCTACACTTTCAAATCTTTGCACATACTTGATACATTGTGCCTACACTTTCAAATCTTTGCACATACTTGATACGTTGTGCGGCAATCAACATAAATTTGACATTTAATTTTCAGAACAGAAGTCGAACCATAAAGATGGATCTACATGTACAACACTCTCAAGTCTTCTTTGTTGCCGTAAGTGTGAAACACAACTCTCATGACCAGGGTGATTATGTGGCCACGTTAGAAATGTACGATCGTATCACTCCGTACAGCACGTTCTCGGTATGTGCCGATGTTATTGACTTGTCACTGTGTGTATGTGACATATCAAAAACAGACTCTTTTTCAAAAGTCAACATTCCGCAAGTAAATGACTTTCAAAATATAAATCTCTTGCCCCATTTTGAAACATTAGTCCACAATATCAACGATGACAACATATGTCTATATTTAGTTACAGTTAAACATTCCAGCGGAGGAGTTATTTTCTCAGCGAACTCTTGCACAAATAAAAGTTTTATTCTCACAGCAGTTTTAGAAGCTGAGGATCAGATTATCTATTTCTCTCCTCCAAAACTACCAGTGGTGCTACCTGGTGGAATGGTAGTTCTCGGGTTTTTGTTTGCAGAGACTGGGGACAATTGGGTTAGCTCTGTGAAAGTCTCATTCCAAGTTATAACGGACTTACGCGAGCTCAACTTTGGTCCAAGTTAATTGGGGGAGGGGGCTAGAATTGGAGCTCTGTTTGCAGTCAGTTACAATCTCAAGAAATGGGGGAAAGAATATAATCTTGGAAGACTGCATGAAGAGATTTGCTGTTGATCTTTTATGGGAGTCAGCTGAAGAATCCAATACTGTAAGACTGCATGAAGAGATTTGTTGTAGGCCTTAATATAGAAGTCCACTGTAGAATCCAATACTGTAAGACTGCATGAAGAGATTTGCTGTAGTCCTTATATGGGGAAACTGACCAGAATACCACTTTTATATTATTATCTTGGAAAATTACCTTTAGGCATTAGTTGGAAGACAGACCCGCCATTGTTGATGCCTGATTCACTGGTCATTCGTCGTGAAGGAAACTAACTCAAACTTGCTTCTGTATAAGACAGCTAATGAGGATTGTACAGGGGACAGGCCACCTCATAACTTAAAACAAAGTGCTAAAGAAGGTTCCACTATAGGAACACACAAATTCTTTAGCACAGGCTTCCTGCAAACAGGCTAGCTGCAGTGGTGACACTATTCTCCTATTGGAGCAAGACAGAAAGAATGATACACAGTACCAGTTCGCAAACATGTTTATTTAGAGCAAGGCTTCTCAACCAGTGTTTCAGGGAACCCCCACAGATTCTCAACATGTCAGGAGATTGTCGTTACATCAAATAAGAGTCCATTACCATCCAGTGGTGGACCAAGGGCGATCGTGCGTGTCAGTGCAATATTTATAGATTATACATATGTTATCTATTCTGTTTATTTACATATGATTTCTAGTGGCTTGATTGTTTAATATCACCAATATATTATTATGTTATAAATAGAATGAAATAATATTTGTCAACAGAGCATAGATCAACATCATCAGGTGCCTTGCTGGTTGGCGTTGGCGATCATGGACTTCCATCCAATTCTATCACATGTGTTGTTTGCTAACTGTGTTGTTGATTGTCGTCCATGCCATTCTCTTAGGCTGCCCAACATCTTCGCTCTCGGCCTTCTCTGTATCTCTTTCCAGCTATCTTTCCCGATATCACAGTGTGCTACACACCGACTCTTCTCGAAAAAGGATGACTGCCTTGTTCTGATCCTTGCAATGAGTTGTTTTTGTGTTTGTGCTTCTTCGAGTACTGTATCATTAGTTGTTTTTGTGTTTGTGCTTCTTCGAGTACTGTATCATTAGTTGTTTTTGTGTTTGTGCTTCTTTGAGTACTGTATCATTAGTTGTTTTTGTGTTTGTGCTTCTTCGAGTACTGTATCATTAGTTGTTTTTGTGCTTCTTCATGTACTGTATCATTAGTTGTTTTTGTGCTTCTTCATGTACTGTATCATTAGTCGTTTTTGTGTTTGTGCTTCTTCATGTACTGTATCATTAGTTGTTTTTGTGTTTGTGCTTCTTCGAGTACTGTATCATTAGTTGTTTTTGTGTTTGTGCTTCTTCGAGTACTGTATCATTAGTTGTTTTTGTGTTTGTGCTTCTTCGAGTACTGTATCATTAGTTGTTTTTGTGCTTCTTCATGTACTGTATCATTAGTTGTTTTTGTGCTTCTTCATGTACTGTATCATTAGTTGTTTTTGTGTTTGTGCTTCTTCATGTACTGTATCATTAGTTGTTTTTGTGTTTGTGCTTCTTCGAGTACTGTATCATTAGTCGTTTTTGTGTTTGTGCTTCTTCATGTACTGTATCATTAGTTGTTTTTGTGTTTGTGCTTCTTCAAGTACTGTATCATTAGTTGTTTTTGTGTTTGTGCTTCTTCGAGTACTGTATCATTAGTTGTTTTTGTGCTTCTTCATGTACTGTATCATTAGTTGTTTTTGTGTTTGAGCTTCTTCGAGTACTGTATCATTAGTTGTTTTTGTGTTTGTGCTTCCTAGAGTACTGTATCATTAGTTGTTTTTGTGTTTGTGCTTCTTCGAGTACTGTATCATTAGTTGTTTTTGTGTTTGTGCTTCTTCGAGTACTGTATCATTAGTTGTTTTTGTGTTTGTGCTTCTTCGAGTACTGTATCATTAGTTGTTTTTGTGCTTCTTCATGTACTGTATCATTAGTTGTTTTTGTGTTTGTGCTTCTTCGAGTACTGTATCATTAGTTGTTTTTGTGCTTCTTCATGTACTGTATCATTAGTTGTTTTTGTGCTTCTTCATGTACTGTATCATTAGTTGTTTTTGTGTTTGTGCTTCTTCGAGTACTGTATCATTAGTTGTTTTTGTGCTTCTTCATGTACTGTATCATTAGTTGTTTTTGTGTTTATACTTCTTTGATTACTGTATCAATAGTTGTTTTTGTGTTTGTGCTTCTTCGAGTACTGTATCATTAGTTGTTTTTGTGTTTGTGCTTCTTCGAGTACTGTATCATTAGTTGTTTTTGTGTTTGTGCTTCTTCGAGTACTGTATCATTAGTTGTTTTTGTGTTTGTGCTTCTTCGAGTACTGTATCATTAGTTGTTTTGTGCTTCTTCGAGTTCTGTATCATTAGTTGTTTTTGTGTTTGTGCTTCTTCGAGTACTGTATCATTAGTCGTTTTTGTGTTTGTGCTTCTTCGAGTACTGTATCATTAGTCGTTTTTGTGTTTGTGCTTCTTCGAGTACTGTATCATTAGTCGTTTTTGTGTTTGTGCTTCTTCGAGTACTGTATCATTAGTTGTTTTTGTGTTTGAGCTTCTTCATGTACTGTATCATTAGTTGTTTTTGTGCTTCTTCATGTACTGTATCATTAGTTGTTTTTGTGCTTCTTCATGTACTATATCATTAGTTGTTTTTGTGTTTGTGCTTCTTCATGTACTGTATCATTAGTTGTTTTTGTGCTTCTTCATGTACTGTATCATTAGTTGTTTTTGTGTTTGTGCTTCTTCGAGTACTGTATCATTAGTTGTTTTTGTGCTTCTTCATGTACTGTATCATTAGTTGTTTTTGTGTTTATACTTCTTTGATTACTGTATCATTAGTTGTTTTTGTGTTTGTGCTTCTTCGAGTACTGTATCATTAGTTGTTTTTGTGTTTGTGCTTCTTCGAGTACTGTATCATTAGTCGTTTTTGTGTTTGTGCTTCTTCGAGTACTGTATCATTAGTCGTTTTTGTGTTTGTGCTTCTTCGAGTATTGTATCATTAGTTGTTTTTGTGTTTGTGCTTCTTTGAGTACTGTATCATTAGTTGTTTTTGTGTTTGTGCTTCTTCGAGTACTGTATCATTAGTTGTTTTTGTGCTTCTTCATGTACTGTATCATTAGTTGTTTTTGTGCTTCTTCATGTACTGTATCATTAGTCGTTTTTGTGTTTGTGCTTCTTCATGTACTGTATCATTAGTTGTTTTTGTGTTTGTGCTTCTTCGAGTACTGTATCATTAGTTGTTTTTGTGTTTGTGCTTCTTCGAGTACTGTATCATTAGTTGTTTTTGTGTTTGTGCTTCTTCGAGTACTGTATCATTAGTTGTTTTTGTGCTTCTTCATGTACTGTATCATTAGTTGTTTTTGTGCTTCTTCATGTACTGTATCATTAGTTGTTTTTGTGTTTGTGCTTCTTCATGTACTGTATCATTAGTTGTTTTTGTGTTTGTGCTTCTTCGAGTACTGTATCATTAGTCGTTTTTGTGTTTGTGCTTCTTCATGTACTGTATCATTAGTTGTTTTTGTGTTTGTGCTTCTTCGAGTACTGTATCATTAGTTGTTTTTGTGTTTGTGCTTCTTCGAGTACTGTATCATTAGTTGTTTTTGTGCTTCTTCATGTACTGTATCATTAGTTGTTTTTGTGTTTGAGCTTCTTCGAGTACTGTATCATTAGTTGTTTTTGTGTTTGTGCTTCCTAGAGTACTGTATCATTAGTTGTTTTTGTGTTTGTGCTTCTTCGAGTACTGTATCATTAGTTGTTTTTGTGTTTGTGCTTCTTCGAGTACTGTATCATTAGTTGTTTTTGTGTTTGTGCTTCTTCGAGTACTGTATCATTAGTTGTTTTTGTGCTTCTTCATGTACTGTATCATTAGTTGTTTTTGTGTTTGTGCTTCTTCGAGTACTGTATCATTAGTTGTTTTTGTGCTTCTTCATGTACTGTATCATTAGTTGTTTTTGTGCTTCTTCATGTACTGTATCATTAGTTGTTTTTGTGTTTGTGCTTCTTCGAGTACTGTATCATTAGTTGTTTTTGTGCTTCTTCATGTACTGTATCATTAGTTGTTTTTGTGTTTATACTTCTTTGATTACTGTATCAATAGTTGTTTTTGTGTTTGTGCTTCTTCGAGTACTGTATCATTAGTTGTTTTTGTGTTTGTGCTTCTTCGAGTACTGTATCATTAGTTGTTTTTGTGTTTGTGCTTCTTCGAGTACTGTATCATTAGTTGTTTTTGTGTTTGTGCTTCTTCGAGTACTGTATCATTAGTTGTTTTGTGCTTCTTCGAGTTCTGTATCATTAGTTGTTTTTGTGTTTGTGCTTCTTCGAGTACTGTATCATTAGTCGTTTTTGTGTTTGTGCTTCTTCGAGTACTGTATCATTAGTCGTTTTTGTGTTTGTGCTTCTTCGAGTACTGTATCATTAGTCGTTTTTGTGTTTGTGCTTCTTCGAGTACTGTATCATTAGTTGTTTTTGTGTTTGAGCTTCTTCATGTACTGTATCATTAGTTGTTTTTGTGCTTCTTCATGTACTGTATCATTAGTTGTTTTTGTGCTTCTTCATGTACTATATCATTAGTTGTTTTTGTGTTTGTGCTTCTTCATGTACTGTATCATTAGTTGTTTTTGTGCTTCTTCATGTACTGTATCATTAGTTGTTTTTGTGTTTGTGCTTCTTCGAGTACTGTATCATTAGTTGTTTTTGTGCTTCTTCATGTACTGTATCATTAGTTGTTTTTGTGTTTATACTTCTTTGATTACTGTATCATTAGTTGTTTTTGTGTTTGTGCTTCTTCGAGTACTGTATCATTAGTTGTTTTTGTGTTTGTGCTTCTTCGAGTACTGTATCATTAGTTGTTTTTGTGTTTGTGCTTCTTCGAGTACTGTATCATTAGTTGTTTTTGTGTTTGTGCTTCTTCGAGTACTGTATCATTAGTTGTTTTGTGCTTCTTCGAGTACTGTATCATTAGTTGTTTTTGTGTTTGTGCTTCTTCGAGTACTGTATCATTAGTCGTTTTTGTGTTTCTGCTTCTTCGAGTACTGTATCATTAGTCGTTTTTGTGTTTGTGCTTCTTCGAGTACTGTATCATTAGTCGTTTTTGTGTTTGTGCTTCTTCGAGTACTGTATCATTAGTCGTTTTTGTGTTTGTGCTTCTTCGAGTACTGTATCATTAGTTGTTTTTGTGTTTGTGCTTCTTCGAGTACTGTATCATTAGTCGTTTTTGTGTTTGTGCTTCTTCGAGTACTGTATCATTAGTTGTTTTTGTGTTTGTGCTTCTTCGAGTACTGTATCATTAGTCGTTTTTGTGTTTGTGCTTCTTCGAGTACTGTATCATTAGTTGTTTTTGTGTTTGTGCTTCTTCGAGTACTGTATCATTAGTCGTATTTGTGTTTGTGCTTCTTCGAGTACTGTATCATTAGTCGTTTTTGTGTTTGTGCTTCTTCGAGTACTGTATCATTAGTCTTCTTTGCAGTCTATGGGATCCGCAGCATTCTTCTGTTAAACCACATCTCTGTTGCTTCCAAAGGTCTATGCGCTTGCTTGCTGGTTGTCCATGATTCACTGTCATATGTGTGGGGATGGTATGGGCTAATGGTTAAGTGACATGGCTCACAACTTGAAGGTGCTAGATTAGCTCCCCAATCACCGGCCGTAACCCCGGAGAAGCGAACCATTAGAGAATGCAGGAGGAGAAAGCAGACTCAAAATGCATGCTGAAGTCGGATGCACTGGGCCGACAGGTGCAAAATAAAAACATAGTGTAATGCACAACACCTTAGAGAATAGAGAAATAAGGCGAATGCAAAAAAAAAACCAAACCTGTCATATGTCAGTACTGGTTCCATGTAGCTTCCGAGGACTCTCTTTCTCGGTTCCAGAGCATACATGCATGTTAAAGAACGATGTGAGAGGACACAGCAGACTTACCTGCATGTCGGGGATATAGTGTTAGAGACTTCAGCATACTAAGCCGCAGCTTGTACGCGGTGAAGTGACCAGTTCCTTCTTTGCTGCCTTTCCTTCCATAACCAGAGAAGTCCAGAATATTTTTTTGGGGGTGCTCCTTTCATGTTCAAACCTGTTTCTTCTGCGTTCGTTCTCAATCTTCGGCTATTGAGCCCTGAACAGAGTTTTGCAAGTAGCAGGATGTAGTCAAGAGAATGGCATGTGTTGTGTCATTAGTTTACAGTTTGACTGCGATATTTGCACCTTTTGGTCCGACACATCCGTCTTTAGCAAAGTTTAAACCTGTAATCCTAGATTGGGCGGGGCAATTACCTATGACGGGGGAGGTTTTGGTCGTATCACACACATTGACAAACACTTCCAAACATGAGGCACCGTACAGAGGTATCTGCATGAACGAGACACATTGATGAACTTTCCATTGTTTTGAGAGTCACGCAGATTGTTTCATTCCCAATGTCAAGTCAGGTCTCTTGTACGGAGCAGAAACTCGGAGAACGACAAAGGCAGAACAGAGGAAACTCCAGTCGTTCGTTAATAAATGTCTACGGAGGAAAATGGGTTTAGGCTGGCAAGGGTTGGTGAGGAACGAAGACCTATCTGGAAGGAGCCAACAACTACCAGTGGAGCAGTAGGTTAAACGTAGGATATGGGGTTGGATAGGGCACACGCTACAGAAAACGCTATCAAACATGGCCTGACATGGAACTAACAGGGGAAGAGGAAGAGAGGTAGACCAAGAAACACCGGGAGAAGAGACTGAACATAAACTTCGGCCCCTGGATTTCAACTGGAGAGAGCCAGAAAGGGCAGCTAATGACCAAACTTGCTGGAAGAGGGTTGTCTAAGGCCTGTGCCCTGACTTGCTGGAAGGGAGTTGTCTAAGGCCTGTGCCCTGACTTGCTGGAAGAGGGTTGTCTAAGGCCTATGCCCTGACTTGCTGGAAGAGGGTTGTCTAAAGCCTGTGCCCTGACTTGCTGGAAGAGGGTTGTCTATGGCCTGTGCCCTGACTTGCTGGAAGAGGTTTGTCTAAGGCCTATGCCCTGACTTGCTGGAAGACGGTTGTCTAAGGCCTATGCCCTGACTTGCTGGAAGAGGGTTGTCTATGGCCTGGGCCCTGACTTGCTGGAAGAGGGTTGTCTAAGGCCTGTGCCCTGACTTGCTGGAAGGGAGTTGTCTAAGGCATGTGCCCTGACTTGCTGGAAGGGAGTTGTCTAAGGCCTGTGCCCTGAAAGGAGTGACGGGCATTGATGAGGATAAAAATGAAGGCCAGGCCAAAAGACACAGATAACAGTCAAACATGTCTCATGTTAAAAACAATGAGAACAAACGAAGAGGAATATGAGAGATCTGTTGTTGTTGGTCAACATCCTTAAGCCATTAGCTCTTGGTAGTCTAGACTAGTGCTCTTGAACCTGGGCGCTACCGCCAACTAGTGGGCGGTTTTATCTTTCAGGTGGGTGGCAGCAGAATAACGACCGGCTGTATTAACAATAACCTGAGAAAATTATCACAGAATAACTATAGTGCATATTTCAAGAAGCTATGTTTTTCCCATAGCAGCATACGGCTGTGAAACATGGACAGTTACCCAAACCTCGAGTCCTTCGAGTTGAAATGTTGTAGAAAGGTTATCAGAATACTATGTAACAAAAAAAAGAAGAATTCATTCGACAGAAGTTGGACAAAGAGGAGGACTAGTTCATAAATTTCATATGAACAGAAAATTGAAATACTCTGGCCACATCAGAAGACACATAAAAGTCTTAAGATAGCGGTAATGGAGAGTATGGTGCCGGGCAAGATGGGCAGACAGACAAAGAAGGTGATGGCACCAGATGGGCAGACAGACAAAGAAGGCGATGGCACCAGATGGGCAGAGACAGGCAAAGAAGGCGATGGCACCAGATGGGCAGAGACAGACAAAGAAGGTGATGGCACCAGATGGGCAGAGACAGACAAAGAAGGCGATGGCACCAGATGGGCAGACAGACAAAGAAGGCGATGGCACCAGATGGGCAGAGACAGACAAAAAAGGCGATGGCACCAGATGGGCAGAGACAGGCAAAGAAGGTGATGGCACCAAGATGGACAGACAGACAAAGAAGGTGATGGCACCAGATGGGCAGAGACAGGCAAAGAAGGTGATGGCACCAAGATGGACAGACAGACAAAGAAGGCGATGGCACCAAAATGGGCAGAGACAGACAAAGAAGGCGATGGCACCAGATGGGCAGACAGACAAAGAAGGCGATGGCACCAAGATGGGCAGAGACAGACAAAGAAGGCGATGGCACCAGATGGGCAGAGACAGACAAAGAAGGCGATGGCACCAGATGGGCAGACAGGCAAAGAAGGCGATGGCACCAGATGGGCAGACAGACAAAGAAGGCGATGGCACCAGATGGGCAGAGACAGACAAAGAAGGCGATGGCACCAGATGGGCAGAGACAGACAAAGAAGGCGATGGCACCAGATGGGCAGAGACAGACAAAGAAGGCGATGGCACCAGATGGGCAGAGACAGACAAAGAAGGCGATGGCACCAGATGGGCAGAGACAGACAAAGAAGGCGATGGCACCAGATGGGCAGAGACAGACAAAGAAGGCGATGGCACCAGATGGGCAGAGACAGGCAAAGAAGGCGATGGCACCAGATGGGCAGAGACAGACAAAGAAGGCGATGGCACCAGATGGACAGACAGACAAAGAAGGCGATGGCACCAGATGGGCAGAGACAGGCAAAGAAGGCGATGGCACCAGATGGGCAGAGACAGACAAAGAAGGCGATGGCACCAGATGGGCAGAGACAGGCAAAGAAGGCGATGGCACCAAGATGGGCAGAGACAGGCAAAGAAGACGATGGCACCAAGATGGGCAGAGACAGACAAAGAAGGCGATGGCACCAAGATGGGCAGAGACAGACAAAGAAGGCGATGGCACCAGATGGGCAGAGACAGGCAAAGAAGGCGATGGCACCAAGATGGGCAGACACAGGCAAAGAAGGCGATGGCACCAAGATGGGCAGAGACAGACAAAGAAAGCGATGGCACCAAGATGGGCAGAGACAGGCAAAGAAGGTGATGGCACCAAGATGGGCAGAGACAGACAAAGAAGGCGATGGCACCAAGATGTCGAGGAATGCTAGAGCATGATCAGGCTGCAGATTTGGCAAAAGATCGAGTTTATTTCAGACCGGCTGCGATGGAAGCAGCGTTATGCAAAATGACATGTCACATGATGATTAAAAACATTCTTCTTCTTCTTCTGCGTTCGTTCTCAATCTCCAGCTACCAAACCCCGAAAGGGCTTAAGTAGCAGAATGTAGTCCAGAGAACGAAATGCGTTGTGTTGTAGTTTACAGCTTGGCTGCGATATTTGCACCTTTCGGTCCAACACATCCGACTTCAGCAAGCATTTTTTGAGTACCAGGTTAGCATTCTCTCTTCGATCCCTTCTCCTTAGCCAGTCTGCCCTGCTGCAGCCTGTTATCCAGGATCACCACATGGAGGTGTAGAAGGGTCTTGGCAGCTCTGGTTCGCTGGCCCTGACACTAACAGTCAGCTATGGGTCGCTGACCACTGCAGCTCATATGCTGCTCAGCATCTTGATCCCGATTAAAAACATTCAAAATATGAAGACTCGGTGGACGCTCGTAAAGTTTTCTTCAATTTAGATTGTAGTGGGCAGTATGAAAATTTCTGTCACGAAAGTTATAAAAGCGGATGCCAGGTATAGAAGAGTTGACGAGCCCTGGTCTAGGCAATAGCCTTATGGTGTTTGTAACTTTACTTCCCAGCCTGGCCAGAAACCAGAAAGATTCTAGCTCTTTCTTGACCACAGGGAAAGTGAATATATCCAGACTTGTGCACTACCCAGTGGATATAACGGATAACAGTTAGCGGAGCTGGTGGATACCAAGGTTCTGCTGTAAACATTTTCTTTATTTTAATTTTTTAAATGGCATGTGACTTAACGTTGGGTTTATGGTCACAAATACTGGGAGCTGTTTTTGTTGAGGTGTAATTAGCGCGTGTTTGTCTGCGGCCCAAGATATTTGTGGGTATTACTGTTCTGGTTTGTAGAACAGATTTTCATAATTTATATACATTTTTGTATCTAATGTCAGCTACATCTGTTAAATTAGTTTTTATTTATTTGTCTTCTTCAGCGTTTGTCCTGAAAAGGATGTTGTGTCATAGTTCACATTGAGGCTGTGATGTCTGCACTTTTGGCCCGACATATTTCAGCTAGCTTTTTCGAGTACTAGGTTTGTCTTCCCGCTGTGATCCCTGTTCTCTTAAGCAGACTACACTAGTGCAGCATGTTTCCAGGGCTGTCTCTTGGAGGTGGAATAGTGTCTTGGGTCAGCTCTGGTTCGCTGACACTGATGCAAACAGCCAGCTCTGAGCCCCTGGCTGCTTTCAGCTCATTCTCTGCTGCACCTTCTGCCCCTGTTCCTGGTACGATCGGTCAGCTCTGGTTCGCTGACCCTAAAGCAAGGAGCGGGCTATGATGCTGAAGAAGGCTGGAAGGCTGCACTTGTGTAATTTGGCTAAGAGAGTTGGAATCGAAGACGGTAAGGCAAACCTGGTAGCTAACAAAGCCAGCTGAAATTGGATGTGTTGGGTCGAAAAAGTGCAGATATCCGAGCATCGCTATAAACAACATCACAACGTCCTTTTCTGGACAAACGCTGAAATGCAAGGTATAGGGTAAAATGTATATTTTTAAATTTATTGCCAGTTTGACTTATGTGGGCCAGTTATTTATAATGCCTATATATTTTTAGCACAGTTGTAGAGCACTCGCTTTTCATGGCAAAGACCTGGGGTTCAACTCCCACTACCGGCAGCTCCAGTCAACCCAGCTGTAAATGGGTACCTGACTTATAGCTAGGGAAGGAAAAGGCAGCGAGCAAGAGAATGGCCACCCCACATCACAAACTGAGGCTTAACATACTGAGGTCTCTAACATTTCATTCCTGACCAGGGGTCGGTGTGGCCTAGTGGTTAAGTGACACGGCTCACAACCAGAAGGTGCTGGGTTCGATCCCCATCACAGCACCGGCCGTTACCCCGGGGAAGCAAACCCTTAGAAAATGCAGGAGGAAGCAGACCCTTACATAAAATGCATGTGAAGTCAGATGCACTGGGCTGACAGGCGCAAAATAAAAACGCAGTGCAACGCACACCGCCTTTGGGGAATAGAGAAATAAGGCGAAGGCAAAAAAAAAAAAATTCCTGACCAACGGTTAAGTCTGAACGGAACTGGTCACCCCACCTCACAAACTGAGGCTCAACATACTGAGGTCTCTAACACTACATTCTGGACCAGTGGTTAAGTCTGAACGGAACTGGTCACCCCATCTCACAAACTGAGGCTCAACATACTGAGGTCTCTAACACTACATTCTGGACCAGTGGTTAAGTCTGAACGGAACTGGTCACCCCACCTCACAAACTGAGGCTCAACAAACTGAGGTCTCTAACACTACATTCTGGACCAGTGGTTAAGTCTGAACGGAACTGGTCACCCCACCTCACAAACTGAGGCTCAACAAACTGAGGTCTCTAACACTACATTCTGGACCAGTGGTTAAGTCTGAACGGAACTGGTCACCCCACCTCACAAACTGAGGCTCAACAAACTGAGGCTCAACATACTGAGGTCTCTAACACTACATTCTGGACCAGTGGTTAAGTCTGAACGGAACTGGTCACCCCACCTCACAAACTGAGGCTCAACAAACTGAGGTCTCTAACACTACATTCTGGACCAGTGGTTAAGTCTGAACGGAACTGGTCACCCCACCTCACAAACTGAGGCTCAACAAACTGAGGCTCAACATACTGAGGTCTCTAACACTACATTCTGGACCAGTGGTTAAGTCTGAACGGAACTGGTCAAAACCACCTCACAAACTGAGGCTCAACAAACTGAGGTCTCTAACACTACATTCTGGACCAGTGGTTAAGTCTGAACGGAACTGGTCACCCCACCTCACAAACTGAGGCTCAACAAACTGAGGCTCAACAAACTGAGGCTCAACATACTGAGGCTCAACAAACTGAGGTCTCTAACACTACATTCTGGACCAGTGGTTAAGTCTGAACGGAACTGGTCACCCCACCTCACAAACTGAGGCTCAACAAACTGAGGCTCAACATACTGAGGTCTCTAACACTACATTCTGGACCAGTGGTTAAGTCTGAACGGAACTGGTCACCCCACCTCACAAACTGAGGCTCAACAAACTGAGGTCTCTAACACTACATTCTGGACCAGTGGTTAAGTCTGAACGGAACTGGTCACCCCACCTCACAAACTGAGGCTCAACAAACTGAGGTCTCTAACACTACATTCTGGACCAGTGGTTAAGTCTGAACGGAACTGGTCACCCCACCTCACAAACTGAGGCTCAACAAACTGAGGCTCAACATACTGAGGTCTCTAACACTACATTCTGGACCAGTGGTTAAGTCTGAACGGAACTGGTCACCCCACCTCACAAACTGAGGCTCAACATACTGAGGTCTCTAACACTACATTCTGGACCAGTGGTTAAGTCTGAACGGAACTGGTCACCCCACCTCACAAACTGAGGCTCAACAAACTGAGGCTCAACAAACTGAGGCTCAACATACTGAGGTCTCTAACACTACATTCTGGACCAGTGGTTAAGTCTGAATGGAACTGGTCACCCCACCTCACAAACTGAGGCTCAACAAACTGAGGCTCAACAAACTGAGGCTCAACATACTGAGGCTCAACATACTGAGGTCTCTAACACTACATTCTGGACCAGTGGTTAAGTCTGAACGGAACTGGTCACCCCACCTCACAAACTGAGGCTCAACAAACTGAGGTCTCTAACACTACATTCTGGACCAGTGGTTAAGTCTGAACGGAACTGGTCACCCCACCTCACAAACTGAGGCTCAACAAACTGAGGTCTCTAACACTACATTCTGGACCAGTGGTTAAGTCTGAACGGAACTGGTCACCCCACCTCACAAACTGAGGCTCAACAAACTGAGGCTCAACATACTGAGGTCTCTAACACTACATTCTGGACCAGTGGTTAAGTCTGAACGGAACTGGTTACCCCACCTCACAAACTGAGGCTCAACAAACTGAGGTCTCTAACACTACATTCTGGACCAGTGGTTAAGTCTGAACGGAACTGGTCACCCCACCTCACAAACTGAGGCTCAACAAACTGAGGCTCAACATACTGAGGTCTCTAACACTACATTCTGGACCAGTGGTTAAGTCTGAACGGAACTGGTCAAAACCACCTCACAAACTGAGGCTCAACAAACTGAGGTCTCTAACACTACATTCTGGACCAGTGGTTAAGTCTGAACGAAACTGGTCACCCCACCTCACAAACTGAGGCTCAACAAACTGAGGCTCAACAAACTGAGGCTCAACATACTGAGGCTCAACATACTGAGGTCTCTAACACTACATTCTGGACCAGTGGTTAAGTCTGAACGGAACTGGTCACCCCACCTCACAAACTGAGGCTCAACAAACTGAGGCTCAACATACTGAGGTCTCTAACACTACATTCTGGACCAGTGGTTAAGTCTGAACGGAACTGGTCACCCCACCTCACAAACTGAGGCTCAACAAACTGAGGCTCAACATACTGAGGTCTCTAACACTACATTCTGGACCAGTGGTTAAGTCTGAACGGAACTGGTCACCCCACCTCACAAACTGAGGCTCAACAAACTGAGGTCTCTAACACTACATTCTGGACCAGTGGTTAAGTCTGAACGGAACTGGTCACCCCACCTCACAAACTGAGGCTCAACAAACTGAGGCTCAACATACTGAGGTCTCTAACACTACATTCTGGACCAGTGGTTAAGTCTGAACGGAACTGGTCACCCCACCTCACAAACTGAGGCTCAACAAACTGAGGCTCAACATACTGAGGTCTCTAACACTACATTCTGGACCAGTGGTTAAGTCTGAACGGAACTGGTCACCCCACCTCACAAACTGAGGCTCAACAAACTGAGGCTCAACATACTGAGGCTCAACAAACTGAGGTCTCTAACACTACATTCTGGACCAGTGGTTAAGTCTGAACGGAACTGGTCACCCCACCTCACAAACTGAGGCTCAACAAACTGAGGCTCAACAAACTGAGGCTCAACAAACTGAGGCTCAACAAACTGAGGTCTCTAACACTACATTCTGGACCAGTGGTTAAGTCTGAACGGAACTGGTCACCCCACCTCACAAACTGAGGCTCAACAAACTGAGGCTCAACATACTGAGGCTCAACATACTGAGGTCTCTAACACTACATTCTGGACCAGTGGTTAAGTCTGATGGACTTACTTCCTTTACCCTTACCTTATATATTTTTATAATTATGCTCATATCTTGCTAGGGCCTGAAAGGGTAGCAGGGAATATTAACACTGCAACCTGCCAGGCATATCGTAAGTGGAGGCAACGGATAATTGGGCATGAGGCCAGCTAGCCCATCCTGTAGAAACTATGTCACAAGAAAAAGAGAAAGAAAGGAAGACCTCTACACCTAATGTTAGTAGACGAGTGACTAAGTCAGGTCGTATGGAAACAAAAACATTTCAAGGTGACTAAACAGGATTGGGACAGGTGACCAAACAGGGCGGTGACATGTGACTAAACAGGGTTGTGACAGGTGACTAAACAGGGTTGAGACAGGAATGATGGTATGGTTTTACCCGAATTACATCCTGTAACTTAATGGACAATCACTTTTTCTGTCATTGATTGGAAAGTTGTGCGTTATCAATTTCATATCGGGGAGGTGTCAATATTTGAACATGCTTTTGCATTTTTGTATATAATGTATATTAAATGATCTATGTTAATACATACATTACTCACACATATGTAACATAATATGCTTGTTTATATGTTAATAAAAATTTGGTGTCCGTCATGTCATATGTATCTTGTTGTTCACTTTCATATTAGTTTTGTTATGTTGTTCTTGAGTGTACATTTGACCATTTTTCTTCACTTATTGAAATTTAAGATCAGTCTTCGCTGCACTCACATGTTAATCTCAGTGCAAGGGGTGTCCTATTTTCTTGCACTAAGTTCAGCGGACAATTCAGGGCTCAGATTGGCTTATTTAGCCATCTTTGAACTCAAGACGCTGAGCAGCGCATGAGCTGCAGTGGTCAGCGACCCATAACTGACTGCTAGCGTCAGGGCCAGCTAACCAGAGCTGCCAAGACCCTTCTACACCTCCACGCGGTGATCCTGGATAACAGGATGCAGCAGGGCAGACTGGCTAAGGAAAACGAATCGAATCGGGAATGCTAACCCAGTACTAAAAAAATGCTTGCTGAAGTCGGATGTGTTGGACCGAAAGGTGCAAATATCGCAGTCAAGCTGTAAACTACGACAACGCATTCCGTTCTCTGGACTACATTCTGCTACTTAAGCCCTTTCAGGGTTTGGTAGCGGGAGATTGTAGAACGAACGAAGAAGAACTCATGCGAACAGTGAATGTTGACAGCTGTTCTCGTCGATTACGATGGACGAACAACACCATACAGCTGCTGGGTTTGGAAATTTAGTATGTAACTAAGAGTACCACATCCAAACTGTAGACCTTCACCAACAGATGTCAGATCTTTACCGACAGATGTCAGACCTTCACCAACAGATGTCAGACTTTCACCAACAGATGTCAGATCTTCACAGAAAGATGTCAGACCTTCACCAACAGATGTCAGACTTTCACCAACAGATGCCAGATCTTCACAGACATATGCCAGATCTTCACCAACAGATGTCAGACCTTCACCAACAGATGCCAGATCTTCACAGACAGATGTCAGACCTTCACCAACAGATGTCAGACCTTCACCAACAGATGTCAGACCTTCACCAACAGATGTCAGACCTTCACCGACAGATGTCAGACCATCACCGACAGATGCCAGACCTTCACCAACAGATGTCAGACCTTCACCAACAGATGTCAGACCTTCACCAACAGATGTCAGACCTTCACCAACAGATGTCAGACCTTCACCGACAAATGTCAGATCTTCACAGACAGATGTCTACTCTGTGTACTTCATGTTAGATAGCCAGAGGTAATAATAAACATATCACAACTAATCCATGTGAAGGTTACGGAGAAAAGGTAGAGATATGGTATATTCTGCAGATGAAATGAGTGAACAAAAACACCTGGCAAAGAAAAGTGAAAATGGAAGCCAACGGGGCAACTAGCCTGGAATGTGGTCAAAAATGCGAATAAGTGAAACTACTTTTTTTCAGCTCTTGATAAAAACATAAAGATAATGGCTCAGTGACCACGCCAGGACAACAACGAAACCTGCGTTATGGCCACAAGGCCTTCATCCAGGAAAAATGAAAACAAATCACAACTAAAGCCAAGTCAGGGCACGACAAATCTCGGATGCCAGATTGTCATGGCACCTATAAATTTTCCTGTTATGCCTAACATTTTAGCGCACGTCCTATTTACTTTTACAATTTCCCCATTGCACCTTCCTTATTTTTACATGGCTCCTAGATTTTAAGCAAATTTTTTATCGCAGTCCAAACTGTAAACTAGCGACACAACGCAATCTGTTCTCCTGACTACACCCTGCTACTTGCAAAGCCCTGTCCAGGGCCTGGTAGCGGGAGATTGAGAAAAAAACACAGAAGAAGAAGAAGAAGAAGCAAATTTGTCAACCCCTCCCTCATGTATGGCAATGATACAGTACGGTTTGAGTTGGCAGCCATTACCAGGAAGAGGCCAGGTATTTTTGGCATGCTAGAGTGGCCGGTGAGGAAGACTAGTGTTTGGTCAGGCAAAATATACTGGCCAAGAACCTCACCTCGGCTTCCTCGTTGCCCTCCCCAGAAACGGGCTGTATTCATGGCAGCCTGGCTAGAGAGATGAGGGATCAATGTGATCCCCATAGTAGTGAGGAACATGCAGATGAATCAAGCATAGCACAACCCCCTAGAGGACCCCGTTCCACCTTCATCAGCATGCTTGGAATGTGAGAAAAGCTACTGCAACCGCTACTTGACAATTTTTCAGGGCGCAAAAGAGTAAACCTACTCGTTGCGGACATTGGAAATGAAAAATCACCATTGGCTGATGGTGGCGCTAAGAATGGTGTCACCCGTTGAGATACTTTACTTCCCCCCCTTCGGACATTTTTTAGTCATATTTTTGGCTGTAACTCTTGACTAAATCAGAACTTTTGTGTCTGGCCTCAAAGCTGCGAACTTGTCAATCATGCCATTATGTCATGGTAAGAGTACTTCTTCTTCGTACGCTGTCAGACGTCAACCTGTATTTTTTCGAAAAAAGCAGCGGTCATCCTGAGGCTGTCGACACTGCCAAAGAGCTTGTCTAGTGTTGCCACTGGTGATGGCCACATCTGCTCTCTCTGATCCTCGTATGTCGGGCAGTTTTGCAGCAAATGTTCAGCGGTCATTTTCCCGGTACCACACGAGCATTCGTCAGTGCCACCTATCTTCAATTTATTGAATAGGTGGTACCTCAGTCTATTGTGGCCAGTGCGAAGTCTGAAGACCACGACCTGCTCTCTTCTGTTCAACTGGTAATAGGCATCGTTTTTTGTGTAGCCAGTATGTTCTGTTTCCCATTTGGCCACGTATCTGGCTCTAATAAGCCGTTTTGACTCTTCGTAGATCACACTAGGATCTGGTTGTGGTAGTCTTGCACCTTCTTTTGCCAGTCTGTCTGCCTCCTCGTTGCGTTGGATGTTACAGTGGGATGGAACCCACTGTACCACTACTCCTGCCTCCTCATTGCCTTGGATGTTACAGTGGGATGGAACCCACTGTACCACTACTCCTGCCTCCTCGTTGCCTTGGATGTTACAGTGGGATGGAACCCACTGTACCACTACTCCTGCCTCCTCATTGCCTTGGATGTTACAGTGGGATGGAACCCACTGTACCACTACTCTTTTTGGTGCGGACTGCTGGCATAGTTGACAGAGTACCGCTCTTAAATCGTTAGGTAAGAGTACTTCTATCAGGCATAATGTCAGCTATTGGAATGATCACATTTCCCTAAAAAATAGTGAAGCGTGTGGCCAAACGGTTTCAATGCCTGCCTGCTGATAAGGATGGCAGTGGATCGAGTCCCTGGAAAGGCACATGTTGTTTTTCTGTTGAGGGTGAAATAAACAAACATAGCTAGGACACAACGTGGCGACAGTGGTGAAGCGGCCTGTAGTCCTCAGCCTTTAAAAACCCCTTGATTACCCCAGCAATGGGGAACAATGTGTTGGACAGTTTTGTTGTTGTTTCTCCCTTACAATCAAATCCATTTTAATATTGCCTGCTGTAACACTACCACACACATGGATAAGCATTTTGGTGACACCCTGTGCGACCTGCACCCCCCAAGCCCTAGTAACGCCACTGCTTATCCCCTCTACATATCACTGTCACATGCTTACGCATAACACGACACCCCTGTACGATTAGTCAACATGTCACTCACTGTAAGGTGCGGTAAAGGTAGTCCCATTGTAGACACTGTTGTCGGGGATGAAGTGTTGTACTGGCCACGGCTTGTTTATGAGATGGGTTGGTCAGTTCCCTTCCACAAGGCAGGTACCCATTTACAGCTGGTTCGACTTGAGGCTGTAATGGTAGTTGAACCATCTACCTTTGCCGTGGATCGCTCTACCACAGCAGCTAATCAGACGCCCTCGCCCTGTAATCACACACGTACTGTAAGCACGGTATAACTATAATACACGCATCCATTCAGATAACTGCGTACATGATATATATGTAAGCTGACACATACAGATCGTTGCAAATCTTATTCTGCATGACATTATTTTTCACCACAGATCGTGGTAGTTTATTTATTTAGCCCCCAAAAGCAAAAACGAAACAAGCATTTACCCGGAAATGGCATGCCGACGCAGTTCGAATTCCAGGAAATGTAAGATGGCCATTTGTTTACATTGAAGATTAGCGCTGGAGATTTCTTTTCTCGCTTGTTTCCATGGCAACCTAAAACGCGATCAGGGGCGTCGGTATATCAACAATATTCACTAAATTTGCTTCATGGAGGATCCAAGCGATGAACGTACATTGATTGCCGTGAAACCAGATGGAGTTCAAAGAGCGTTCGTTGGCGAAATCATTCAACGGTTTGAGACCCGAGGCTTCAAGCTGGTTGCTGCTAAATTGTTGTGGGTAAGTTTGTTGTGAGAGTTAGTCCTACATAAACATTTTAAATCATTTCTTTCATTTGTAAAGTATGCTTTTTGGAATGATCAAATGCAATAATTCGTAGCAATGTTTTATAGGCCTAGGGTGATTTTATCTTACGATATGGGGAACTTGCTAGACCGGTCAGGCACAATATTCATTATTCTGACCAGGGCGTCAGGGTCAGACACAACTTACTAAGATCACAATCTCTCTTCCGTGTAGCGTTCCCTGTAAACAGGCTGTTTTTAAGGCAGTCTGGCTGAAGAGATGTGGATCCACGTGATCCATGTAGTAGTGTGGGTCACGCAGATCAAGCCAAGCATTGCACAACCGCACGGAGGACCACGGTCCCTCTTCATCAGCATACTCAGGATGTCAGAAAAGATGCTACAACCCGCCACCTTAATGCCTTTTTTAAGGGCTCGCAAAAGAGTGAACTTAGTCTACTCATAGTGGGCATTAAACAGCAACAACAACCATATGTATGTTAGCTCAGAAGGTGACACATTTGTTTAGGATCTAGGAGCCAGGTGTAGTACTAGATGAAAAGGATATACCATGACGGGAGTAACTGTACTAGTAAATAGGACACTGGACACTGGTTCTAGCACCAATATTTTTAGGAGATCAGATGCCTGAATTTGTCGTGCCTTGTGTTGACTTGGATTGTAAGGTGTACCTTCTTCTTTTTCGTTGTTCGTTCTCAAACTCCCACTACCAAGCCGTTAAAAATGCTTTGCAAGTAGCAGGATGTAGTCCAGAAAACGGAATGTGTTGTAGTTTACAGCTGGGCTGTGATATTTACAACTTTTGGTCCAACACATCCAACTTCAGCAGGCATTTTAAGTACCGGATTAGCCTTCCCTCTTTGATCCCTTCTCCTTAGCCAGTTGCTCTGTTGCAGCGTGATATCCAGGATCACCACGTGGAGGTGTAGAAGGGTCTTGGCAGCTTTGGGTCACTGACCGCTACAACTCATGCACTGATCAGCATCTTGATCTCATAACGCTGTATCGTGTAGTCTTATTATTATGGCAATGGTACATATATCCCTTACAAACACAGACAGATGGGAGTTGTTTGGTTTTATCAGACCCTATAAGGAGATTCAGTGGTCTAATGGATTGAGAGCTTGGTTTACAATCCCAATGAACTAGGTTCAAATTACGTTGTGCTCAGATTGACAGGCAGAGCATGTCTGGAGTTTTTTTATACTAGGACCACTACTTCTAGTCGGCTCAGCTGTAAATAATAATAAGGGGAAATTGCTGAGCTGCTACGAAGTTTATGGCACTTTCAGCAACGAAAGGGGCTGAGCACATTTGGGGGTGCCCAGGTGCAATGACGTCAACTCTATAAACGATTTTTCATGCCCTACAATCCAGAACAAGAGTTGCCATCTAGATCTATTGAGCAACACTGAAAGCACTTTGCCCTGAATAAGTGATATACGCTTGCCAGGTTAGCTTTGAAAACACTTTTGGATTATTAAATTAGGCAACAACACTGAAAACGCACTGCAAATGACTGAAAATCAGTATTTTTTCAAATCTGGTAGGGGATACCAAATGCAGTGTTGAAACTATGCTTCAGTGACACGGCCCACAATCCGAAGGTGCTGGGTTCAATCCCCATCCCAGCATCGGCCGTTTCCTCGGGGAAGCAAATCCTTAGAAAATGCAGCAGGAGGCAAACCCTTACAAAAAATGCATGCTGAAGTCGGATGCACTGGGCCAACAGGCGCAAAATAAAAATATAGTGCAACGCACACTGCCTTGGGGAATAGAAAGGTAAGACGAACGCACACAAAAAAAAACCACAAAATAAAAACAAAACAAACAATGAGATCTATACTTACACAATTGAAGCTGGCCTCATACACAACTTCCTTTAGTCGTCCCTTACAATGTATCTCCTCTTTGACCTCTGGCAATACATAGGCAACATACTATACAATTTTGTAAATATTTTGTAATTTTCCAATCCAAGTTACACTGTTTCAATCTTTCAGGCTTCAAGGGAGCTCCTAAACGACCATTACAAGGATGTATCAAACAGACCATACTTTCAAAGTTTGGTGGAAGGTATGCTCGCAGGGCCAATTTTTGCAATGGTGAGATTTTCTCATGCTTGCCATCATCATCAGGTGTCCTGCCGGTTGGCTTCATGAACCTCCATCCACTTCTATCACGGGTCGTTTACCAATTCTATTATTGATTGTCACCTGTGCCATTCTCTCAGGCTGTCAAACATCCTCTCTCGGCCTTCCTCGGTCTCTCTTTCCTACTATCTTTCTCGTTGTCACAATGTGCTCTAAGCCGCCTCTTCTCAAAACATGCCCGAACATGGATGACTGCCTTGTTCTGATCCTTGCAATAAGTTGTCTCCGTGTTTGTGCCTCTTCAAGTACTTCTCATACTTTACTCATTTCAATTTGTCTGGAATCATTAAGCTTGGAATCAGTAAGCTTGGAATCATTAAGCTTGGAATGATTAAGCTTGGAATCAGTAAGCTTGGAATCAGTAAGCTTGGAATCATTAAGCTTGGAATGATTAAGCTTGGAATCAGTAAGCTTGGAATCAGTAAGCTTGGAATCATTAAGCTTGGAATGATTAAGCTTGGAATCAGTAAGCTTGGAATCATTAAGCTTGGAATCATTAAGCTTGGAATCAGTAAGCTTGGAATGAGTAAGCTTGGAATCATTAAGCTTGGAATGATTAAGCTTGGAATCAGTAAGCTTGGAATCATTAAGCTTGGAATGATTAAGCTTGGAATCAGTAAGCTTGGAATCATTAAGCTTGGAATGATTAAGCTTGGAATCAGTAAGCTTGGAATCAGTAAGCTTGGAATCATTAAGCTTGGAATCATTAAGCTTGGAATCAGTAAGCTTGGAATCATTAAGCTTGGAATCATTAAGCTTGGAATCAGTAAGCTTGGAATCATTAAGCTTGGAATCATTAAGCTTGGAATGATTAAGCTTGGAATCAGTAAGCTTGGAATCAGTAAGCTTGGAATGATTAAGCTTGGAATCAGTAAGCTTGGAATCAGTAAGCTTGGAATCATTAAGCTTGGAATCATTAAGCTTGGAATCAGTAAGCTTGGAATCATTAAGCTTGGAATCATTAAGCTTGGAATCAGTAAGCTTGGAATCATTAAGCTTGGAATCATTAAGCTTGGAATGATTAAGCTTGGAATCAGTAAGCTTGGAATCAGTAAGCTTGGAATCATTAAGCTTGGAATCATTTAGCTTGGAATCAGTAAGCTTGGAATCATTAAGCTTGGAATCATTAAGCTTGGAATCAGTAAGCTTGGAATCATTAAGCTTGGAATCATTAAGCTTGGAATCAGTAAGCTTGGAATCATTAAGCTTGGAATCATTAAGCTTGGAATCATTAAGCTTGGAATCATTAAGCTTGGAATCATTAAGCTTGGAATTATTAAGCTTGGAATCAGTAAGCTTGGAATGATTAAGCTTGGAATCAGTAAGCTTGGAATCATTAAGCTTGGAATCATTAAGCTTGGAATCAGTAAGCTTGGAATCATTAAGCTTGGAATCATTAAGCTTGGAATCATTAAGCTTGGAATCATTAAGCTTGGAATCAGTAAGCTTGGAATCATTAAGCTTGGAATCATTAAGCTTGGAATCAGTAAGCTTGGAATCAGTAAGCTTGGAATCATCGAATCATCGCCAGTTAAGGTATTTTAGTCCAAGTCATAAGACATAACATCTGATGGAAAACCACACAGGAAGTAAAAGTAGAGAGCGAGTGAGGAAGAGCAACACTTTACGTATGAGGATAACATGAAGAGATAAACCAGGACTCCTGCCAGATTGCATCATCACGTCCAGGAATCGAGGACATAAGAGAACCATTGCAGCTGACCCTCAGTGTAGAGATGGCATTTGATCGGAAAAATCATTATCATGTCTTATCTTCTTTTGGGTGTTTTTGTGCAAAAAAGTTTGTTTTACACTTGTTACAGATTGAACTCATTTCATAGCCCAAGTGGTTATTGGGAAATGCTCTGTTTGTTACAGATACAAAAATAAGGTCAATCTTATAGCATGTTGTAAGAGATGATAAACACTGTAGTCTAACCCCCACTAGGGTAGACCTCGGAGAAATGTCCCATTTTGGCAAAGGTCAAGATCAACAGAGTGCTACTCATAATTTCAGTATACTGCAAACTGTATTGTGAGTTTTTTCCTTGTCTAGGCCTCAGTCAGGAATGTTATCTCTCATCCATGTTCAGGTCTGTGTCCATAAGCTGCTACCCACCTTCCCTTTTTGGCATTTTATCCATCTATTTCTATATATATCTTCTACCCATCTCTTTCTAGATATATCTTCTATCCATCTCTTTCTATATATATCTTCTACCCATCTCTTTCTATATATATCTTCTATCCATCTCTTTTTAGATATATCTTCTATCCATCTCTTTCTATATATATCTTCTATCCATCTCTTTCTATATATATCTTCTATCCATCTCTGTCTATAAATATATCTTCTATCCATCTCTTTCTATATATATATCTTCTACCCATCTCTTTCTATATATATCTTCTATCCATCTCTTTTTAGATATATCTTCTATCCATCTCTTTCTATATATATCTTCTATCCATCTCTTTCTATATATATCTTCTATCCATCTCTTTCTATATATATCTTCTACCCATCCCTTTCTAGATATATCTTCCATCTTTCTCCATTTCTTTTTTAGAATTACCCGCTTAATTTTCTTCTTGTGCCAGTTCAGTGCCCGATGGACTGTAGCAGACATCATTTTCAAAAATTCTGTAAATTTCATCTCCATGGTTGTATAATTGTTTTGTAAAGTGTTTTATTATTTTCGCTGATGTCAAATAATTATGCAATAACGTTTTTTTGTAACATTTCCAGTGTATGGTTGTAAAATCATAGTGTAAAGTTTATTTAGGGAGAATGGTCAAGAAAATATGAGCTAAATTGTTTATGTGTTAAATTTATGTGTCATTTATAATTTTTAATTCTTCACATTAAATAATTTACTAATTTGCTTTTTGTGTAATGTTTTTGTTTTCTCTTTATAAGGTTTAAATTGATACATTGACCAAGTTTCATTTCAAATAGTTGACATGTATATGGTAGTGATTAATTTCCTGTTCTAAATCTGAATTTTAGGTTTGGGAAGGCAAAAGTGTTGTGAAAATGGGCCGGAAGATGCTTGGTGTTACAGAGCCATTAGAAAGTGACATAGGAACCATCCGTGGTGATCTTTGTATTGATATTAAACGGTAAATGTTTTCTAATAACTGCTTAGAATCACAGATTTATCTCAGACCTTAAAAGGGTCTGCTTAGAGTCACAGATTTATCTCAGACCTTAAAAGGGTCTGCTTAGAGTCACAGATTTGTCCCAGACCATAAAAGGGTCTACTTAGAGTCATAGATTTATCTCAGACCTTAAAAGGGTCTGCTAAGAGTCACAAATTTATCTCAGACCTTAAAAGGGTCTGCTAAGAGTCACAGATTTATCTCAGACCTTAAAAGGGTCTGCTTAGAGTCACAGATTTGTCCCAGACCTTAAGAGGGTCTGCTTAGAGTCTCAGAATTATCTTAGATATTAAAAGCTAACAGTGGAGAAATGTCGCTGCCATGTTCGTATTCACATATTCATTTCTTCTTCTTCAGCGTTTGTCCGAACAAGGATGTTGTGAAATTGTACCATAGTTTACAGAGCGCCTGCAATTTCTGTGCCTTTTGGCCTGACACATCCAGTTCCTGCTATCTTTTTTTTTGGGTACCCAGTTAGCTTTCCCACTGCGATCTCTTTTATCTTAGCTAGACTACACCAGTGGAGCCTGATGCAAGCTATGGGTCTTTGACTGCTGTTAGTTAGCTCATTCAATGTGCTGCCTCTTTGAGCTCACATTTTTATTTGGCTTGGCTTCGTTTGGCTTGGCTTCGTTTGGCTTGGCTTCGTTTATTCTCAATCTCCCGCTACCAAACCCTGAAAGGACTTAAGTATCAGAATGTAGTCCATAGAACGGAATGCGTTGTGTCGTAGTTTACAGCTTGACTGCGATATTTGCACCTTTTGGTCCAACACATCTGACTTCAGCAAGCATTTTTTGAGTACCGGGTTAGTATTCTCTCTTCGATCTCTTCTCTCTGCTGCAGCCTGTTATCCAGGATCACCACATGGAGGTGTAGAAGGGTCTTGGCAGCTCTGGTTCACTGGCCCTGACGCTAGCAGTCAGCTATGGGTCGCTGACCACTGCAGCTCATGCGCTGCTCAGCATCTTGATCCCACATATTTATTTAAAACACTTTAAGTTTGAATAGAAATGTATAATTTAAATCTGAGATTTTTGTGATACTTAGCTTAACGTCTTTATACTGGTTTAGAAGACTCTGCAGTCTGTATACAACCAGTTTCTTTTACTTCACTTGATCTAAAAATGCCCATCCAATTTATTCTTGAATGCATTAATTCACCCTGCCTCCACTATTTCCTGTTGCAATGCATTCCAAACATTCACCACTCTCTGACCAAAAAAAATGTCCTGATATCTAATCTAGACCTCTCTTTGTGACTGTGCGCTCTTGCTCTTGTAGGTGATTGTATTTTGAAAAACTTGTTTTAGTCTAATTTATTCATTCCTTTGATTATCTTATAAACCTGTATTAAGTCACCTCAAATTCTTCTCTTTTGTAGACACTGTAGGCCAGTTTTTCTGAGTCTTTTCTTATAACTGTAATTCTGGAATCCTATTTTGTGTACTTCATGTTAATACTTGCTTCTCGTGGATACTAGATGCAGCTTCTTACAGATGACATTTCTTTCACTAGCAAACGTTCTGCAGATAAAGCATATGTCCGTTACAGTTCTCCACAACGCAGGTTTTGATACATCAATGTCATTGTGTATTCTCAGACATGACTTCAGTTTCTGTGTGCCACTTTTTTTTATATCCTTCCCAGCAAGTTTTTATCCCTTCTACGATAAGGACTCCACCCCTGCACACAGTACTCCAATCTAGGCCTGACTAATGCTTTATACAGTCTGATACCTTTGTTTTAAGCAACACACATATTACTGTGTTGTCTTGGATAGAAATAAATATTGTTTGTAAAGGTTGTATATTAAACATTATATTTAGCTTTTAGGTAAGAGTTGAAAAGGTATGCTTAATTTTGTCCCAAATTGTTTTTGTTTGGACCTGTTTAATATAGAAAGTAGCTTACGTCAAATCTTCACCTCTTACTGGTCGGATGTATCAGACTGAAAGGTGCAAAAATTACAGTCAAGCTGTAAACTACAAAACAACGCATTCCGTTCTCCGGACAACATCCTGTTACTTGCAAATTTCCTTTCAGGGCTTGGTAGTAGGAGATTGAGAACGAAGAAGAAGAAGAAGAAGAAATCTTCACCAAATCTATTTTCTCCTTCTCAGTTGTTCTTCTCTGTTTGCCTCTAGGTTTTCATTTTCTTCATTTTCCTGCCTCATTTCAACATATTGGAGTTTTAGGGCCTTGACTAACTTTCCGTATTGAACCTGGTATGGTAATCCCTTGCACATAATACAATCCTAAAGCTTTGAAAAGAATAGTTAAAGCACTTATTTCTTGTGGCAAATTAATTGGGGGTAAATCCTTGGTCTTGACACGTCCCAGTCTAACCTGTTGTAAATTGGCACCTTTTTTATTATTATGGAAGACAATATAACAAGGACAGAAACTGGTCACTCCAACTCATAAAATGCTGAGACTACATAATTCGATCACGTCTTTAACACACTTTATCCCTGATGGCAATGTCTGCTATGAAACATAACATTTTGATAACAGTTCTTAAGTTCTTGCACATGAAAACAAATTGGTCTTGAATATTATAGAAAAACCAACATTGGAACAGTCATTTAGGTAAACTGTAACAAGTTTGGCACTATTTTCTTTTACTGAAATTGTTTTGACACTATTTTCTTTTACTGTAACAATTTTGACACTATTTTCTTTTACTGTAACAATTTTGACACTATTTTCTTTTACTGTAACAATTTTGACACTATTTTCTTTTACTGAAATTGTTTTGACACTATTTTCTTTTACTGTAACAATTTTGACACTATTTTCTTTTACTGTAACAATTTTGACACTATTTTCTTTTACTGTAACAATTTTGACACTATTTTCTTTTACTGAAATTGTTTTGACACTATTTTCTTTTACTGTAACAATTTTGACACTATTTTCTTTTACTGTAACAATTTTGACACTATTTTCTTTTACTGTAACAATTTTGACACTATTTTCTTTTACTGAAATTGTTTTGACACTATTTTCTTTTACTGTAACAATTTTGACACTATTTTCTTTTACTGTAACAATTTTGACACTATTTTCTTTTACTGTAACAATTTTGACACTATTTTCTTTTACTGTAACAATTTTGACACTTTTTCCTTTTACTGAAACCGTTTTGATTTTCTGTTACTGCAGCAAGATCATTCCCACTCGGGCTGAGCAGCGCAAGAGCTGCAGTGGTCAGCGACCCATAGCTGACTGCTAGCGTCAGGGCCAGCGAACCAGAGCTGAGCAGCGCATGAGCTGCAGTGGTCAGTGACCCATAGCTGACTGCTAGCGTCAGGGCCAGCGAACCAGAGCTGCCAAGACCCTTCTACACCTCCATGCAGTGATCCTGGATAACAGGCTGCAGCAGGGCAGACTGGCTAAGGAGAAGGGATCGAAGAGGGAATGCTAACCCGGTACTCAAATAATGCTTGCTGAAGTCGGATGTGTTGGACCAAAAGGTGCAAATATCACAGTCAAGCTGTAAACTACGACACAATGCATTCCGTTTTATGGACTACATTCTGCTACTTAAGCCCTTTCAGGGTTTGGTAGCGGGAGATTGTGAACGAACGAAGCCAAGCCATTCCCACTCGGCGTCAGGTGTACACTTCCAGCAAGTTACGAAATAGATCTCTGTAACAATCAAATGTTTTAGTAACACATTATTGGGTGTACATATAAAATGAGTACATTACTAGGAAGAATAACATCATTACTGCCCACAGGATAAATGTCACCTTGCAATGGATTCCTGGACACATCAGGCTGCAAGGAAACGAGATGGCTGACAGATTGGCAAAAACAGGAGCCTCCAAACAACAATTGGATAGACCCTGCAGTAATCACACAGTAAAATGAATTATTAAGAATAATACCAGGGGAATCTGGATGAACATGTGGGCGACTGGAACAACAGGTCACAGTGTATTTAACAAAATGTCACAGCTAAAAAGTAATGATGACATAAACAAACTACATAGAACAGATCAAAGTTCGAACAGGACACACCGGATTCAATAACCGATTGAACCGCATCAATCCCCAGTATCTACAAACAACTGAAGAAGACCTGTATCTATATAATAATGGCATTGAGATGCAAAGATCAGGCTTGTTCAGCAGCTATGGTATTTATTTATTTTTTTTGTTCGCCTTATATCTCTATTCTCTAAGGTGGTGTGCGTTGCATTATGTTTTTATTTTGCGCCTTTCGTCCCAGTGACTCAGACTTCATGCATTTTATGTAAGAGTCTGCTTCCTTCTGCATTTTCTAAGGGTTTGCTTCCTTCTGCATTTTCTAAGGGTTTGCTTACTTCTGCATTTTCTAAGGGTTTGCTTCCTTCTACATTTTCTAAGGGTTTGCTTCCTTCTGCATTTTCTAAGGGTTTGCTTCCTTCTGCATTTTCTAAGGGTTTGCTTCCTTCTGCATTTTCTAAGGGTTTGCTTCCTCAGGGTAACGGCCAGTGCTGTGATTGGGGAGTGAACCCAACACCTTTGGATTGTGAGCCGTGTCACACAACCACAAGCCCACATTGTCCACAGTAGCTATGGTATAACATCTAGGAAGCATTATTGTATAAAAAAGAACCAAACTATCTACTATCTTCCGAGCATTATTTTATAAAAAAGAACCAAACTATCTACTATCTTCCGAGCATTATTTTATTTTAAAAAACCAAACTATCTACTATCTTCCGAGCATTATTTTATAAAAAAGAACCAAACTATCTACTATCTTCCAAGCATTATTTTATAAAAAAAGAACCAAACTATCTACTATCTTCCGAGCATTATTTTATAAAAAAGAACCAAACTATCTACTATCTTCCGAGCATTATTTTATAAAAAAAGAACCAAACTATCTACTATCTTCCGAGCATTATTTTATTTAAAAAAACCAAACTATCTACTATCTTCCGAGCATTATTTTATAAAAAAAGAACCAAACTATCTACTATCTTCCGAGCATTATTTTATAAAAAAGAACCAAACTATCTACTATCTTTCGAGCATTATTTTATAAAAAAGAACCAAACTATCTACTATTTTCCGAGCATTACACTAACTATTTTTAAAACAGATTTTTGGCAACATTTACCACATCTGACACAGTTTATATAAGTGTTGAATCATAACAAATGCAATTATTCCTATTGACTCCATTTTGTAACCTTAGTAATTTATCCAACAAAGATTGTATTTATGACTTTATTATTTATCCAGCAAAGATTGCATTTATGACTTTATTATTTATCCAGCAAAGATTGTATTTATGACTTTATTATTTATCCAGCATAGATTGCATTTATGACTTTATTATTTATCCAGCAAAGATTGTATTTATGACTTTATTATTTATCCAGCAAAGATTGTATTTATGACTTTATTATTTATCCAGCATAGATTGTATTTATGACTTTATTATTTATCCAGCAAAGATTGTATTTAGGACTTTATTATTTATCCAGCATAGATTGTAATTATGACTTTATTATTTATCCAGCAAAGATTGTATTTATGACTTTATTATTTATCCAGCAAAGATTGTATTTATGACTTTATTATTTATATATTTTGTTTGACAGCACTGTATGCCATGGCAGTGATTCTGTGGAAGCAGCTAAAAGAGAAATTTCTCTGTGGTTCAGGAACGAAGAACTCACTGATTATAAGCTTGCAAATAAGTACTGGATTTCTGAATAGAATTTGATTTTAGGACATTGTTGTTATGTGTAGGACGAGCAATCTTATACATATTTGCTTTGATTTGTGACGATGTTTCGGTGGTTGTCATATTGTCTACAGTGTGAATATATCAACAGTTATGGACTATCATGGACAACCTGGGTTTCCTGAAACACATCACACACCTCATTGGACAGCTGTATCATGAGCAACAGATAGTAGTAAGGATATGAATGGTAAAAAGAAGGTCAGTCGCATGGCAACAATTGCTGTCAGGGATGAAGATAATTCTTTGCGTACTAAGCCACAGACTATGTGAGGTGAGGTGGCTAATTTCCTTCCTTGTTGTTTTTACCTTTCCCAACTCATTTGTTAGGTACCCTTTTACAGCATGGTCAACTGGAGGCATGAACCACGGCCCGGACATAGGAGGTTTTTTAGCACTAGCTTTTGATGTTTCCCCCAAACTGTATAACCCAGGCTCTTGCCGCTGCATTCCCCTTATCTGCACACTCAACACAATCACAAACTCGTCCTCACGATCGGATTACATACTCAGTAGTTCTGTGCATTCACATATAATCAGATCACCTTCAATCAGGTGATCTGTACATCCACATACAATCGGTTCATGTATGCTCAGGCGATCTGTGCATTCATATGTAATTAGATCACATCACTTATAGTCGGATCACGTACTTACTTGTGGTCACATACTCAGTCGATCTGTGCATACACATACAATCAGATCACTTATAATCTGACGATCTGTGCATTCACAATTACTTAGATCACTTCAATTAGATCTCTTACTGTTCACAGGGTGTCCAATATAAACACCTAGAGAGCGACTGGCCAAAACTCGAGGTGTATGCTGGTCCAGTCACTCTCCAAACTCACAGACTCCCGACAGCCTGTCGGCCACTTTCCCAGTCAGTCTGCTGAGTTCATCTTTGCAGAATATTTTATAGTCTCAAGCAACAACATGGCTGTCCAATGGACTTCTGTTGGTTGTCTAACTTAGCCATCACTCTAATTTGGAACTAGCCCCAACTAAGTGTTATTAGATGACTAACCCAGAATCCCTGTCACTCTAAATGTCATAGCCCGTCGTGGCAACATCTGACTGTCATCAACACATCCCCCCCCCCTAACCCGTCACACCCCCCCCAAACCCGTCACACCCCCCCCCCCCCCAACTACGCTAATTCAGAACGCCAGAGTGGTCAAATATGAACCCCCGTTTCAGTTTTGAGGATATTGCAGCTGAATAAGAAACTAACAATATAACCAAATTTGCGTTGGATTGAAACCCACAAGAGAAGAGATGAATGAGGAAGCCAAAGAATGTATAGTGAACAACAGCAGTATAGGAAATCAGGGTAACTAGAGTCTCAAAATATGAATTATTGGTGGGGCACAGTTGGAGCCATATGTTCGTAAAGAATCAAAAGAGAAAGGAAGTAAAGAAAGTAGTATGTAGTGTGTATTATCTTATTTTGTGAAGTATATTTAGGGAGTGTGTATTATTTTATTTTGTGAAGTATATTTAGGGAGTGTGTATTATTTTATTTTGTGAAGTATATTTAGGGAGTGTGTATTATTGTTGTTGTTGAATTAGATGTATGCAATGTGTTACTTATGTTAATGATTAAATGAATACAGAAAGTGTGTGATATTTTTATGGATGAATTATATGTACTATTTTTGTCATATTATATGTAGGAAGTGTGTACCATTTCTGTCAAATTATATGTGGGAAGTGTGTACTATTTTTGTCACATTTTATGTGGGAAGTGAGTACTATTTTATTGGTGATGAATTGTATGTCCAAAATATTTTTTATTGTTGTTCATCAGTTATATGATCACGTAAAGTGATTTATTTATAATATAAATTATTTTACAAATTATGTTAACGAGAACAGAATAAAAAAGCATTAAAAAACCTTCCGTTTAATGGCTTCACTGATTAATTATATTTACAACTGATTTTTATGTTGTGTTATGAACATCATGTCACCCTAGGCAGACCTATAGGTGCTTGGTCACTTCTACAGATGATGAAGAGTTTATATGATGTAGCTTGCTAGTTGTACAAATTCCTGCTCCATCCTCATGTGCTTCTCTCCATGTTTAGCCCACATTTGACTACACTGTATATAGCTGTTTCATCTATAGCAGTGTCATCGTCTAACAGAAGATCATTGATTGAGTTCAATAGGTCTACATTATCCATATCTACTATCCCCACTTTGGCCGTTTCAAAATCGGCTAGAATACGACTAAGTTTGTCAAGTGATTCCTAGAAAAATACAACAGAGGTGTCAAAGACACAGAGCATAGTATAAGCCAGTGTGATTTCTCTTATAAATAAGTGAACATTAAATATGTACACATATAGCACAGTTGGGAAGATTCCACTCCAGCCGAGAACTGTTTTCCCAGAACAACTAAACAGATCTCACATCGGCATAACCTGTCAGCATGAAAATCAGCAAAACTGGGGGGGGGGGGGGGGGGGGGGGGGTTTTGTTTGACAGCGACCAGATACTCATAGCTGGCTGCTTGCATCAGCAGGGTCGGTGACTCATAACTGACCAAGGCCATATCCTGCCTCAAAGTGGTGGTCCTGAAAACAGACTGCAACCATGCAGCCTGGCTAAGAGATTAATGATTCAAAAGGAAAGGCAATTCCAGTACCCAAAAAAGCCAGCTGAAATTGGATGTGTTAGACCATAAAGTGCAAATATTGCAGCCCTGCTGTAAACTATGACAAAATGTCAAAAACTTCCTTCTCGGCACGAATGCCAAATAAGAAGATAACAAGTCAGCACTAGAATAGAGTCGGTCATGGACTAAGAAGAGTGGCTGATTCACGTAGTGTTAGACCACTCACTTTTCTTGACAAAGGTGCAGGGTTTAACTCCTCCTGCTATCATCAGCTCCATTCGATGCAACTGTAAATGGATACCTGGCTGATGGCTGAGCAAGAAAAATGGCAGCGAGGAAGGGAACTGGTCACCCCATTTCATAAAGCTGTGGCTTAGTACAATGAAGACTCTGACATTTCATCCCCTACGGCAGTGTCTGCTGTAGGACTACCTTTACCTAAGAAGAGAACCGTAGAGTTAGTTATATTATTTAGCTCTTGAAAGAGCGAAACTCTGAGTGAGCCTTTGGTTTATAACTTAATTTATTTGTTTACCACATAATCTTTTATACGAAAACATAACTTTTCAACCACAAACAGGGCTCATGACCTCATTGTGGTATATTGGTCATACAAATGATGCTGAACTCATGACCAGCCCTGAAAAAATGATGAACTATAAACAGACAGAAAATTTCTTTCTTGATTTATTTACCTTGTTTTCATCATCATCATCAAGTGCCATCTCCTTAACGGAGGTTGACAGTAATGGATCTCCATTTGTCTCTGTCTTGCGCCAGGCTGGTACACGCAGTCAAACTGTGTCCCATTACTATCAAGCAAGGCGAGAACTTGATCACAGGTAAGAAAGCCGCAAACGCCTTTGTCGATCACTATGCCAGAGCAAACCACATCGAGGTCCCTGCAGATAAGCATACAGGCATTAGCGAAGAGCTAAAGGGGCACGAAAACATAAATACGGCTCCTGAAGAGCACATGATGGCCAAACTAACAATGCGCGAAATGGAAGAGGCTATGAGAACACTAAAGAGAAGGAAATCTCCCGGAAAAGACGGGATAACAAACGAAATGCTGATGGGGCTGGGCCAAACAGCGAAGAAAAAACTACTATCAGTCCTGAACCAAAGCTGGAAAAGGGGTATTGTACCCCAGGCATGGAAAGATGCAATACTGGTACCAGTACCAAAAACAGGAAAGGACAAAACAGATCCGAATGGATACAGGCCCATAAGCCTACTGAGCTGTGTCGGCAAGCTGATGGAACGGATGATAAACACCAGACTGATGTGGCATCTGGAAGAAAAACGAATACTAATTCCACAGCAAGCCGGCTTTAGACAGCACAGATCCACTGAGGACCAGGTCATCCTCATAGCCCAGGAGATAGAAGATGCCTACCAGGCACAGAAACACACAGTAGCTGTTTGGGTGGATCTGGAAAAGGCATTTGACAAAGTCTGGAAGGATGGACTTAGAGTCAAGCTAAGAAGAAGTGATGTTTGTGGGAAGATGTACAAGTGGATCAACCACTACCTCAAACAAAGAACGGCCAGAGTCCAAGTACAAGGGCAGATGAGCAAAAAGGTGACACTCGAGCAGGGAGTACCCCAAGGGGGAGTACTGTCACCCACACTCTTCCTGGTATATATAAACGATATTACAGAGAATATACCAAGAAGAGTCCATAGCTCAATGTTTGCAGACGATCTGGCTATGTGGACCTCTGAAAAGAATCTCACCATAGCAAGAAATCGGATGCAAACGGCCCTAACATCGCTGGAAGAGTGGGCGAACTCATGGCTGGTCAAAATAAACGAGGAGAAAACCACGTGCACAATATTCTCGCTCTCATTAAAACCCCAAAGTACCAAATTAAGCCTAAATGGCAAAATCCTGCAGCCAAACGACAACCCAACCTATCTGGGAGTCACATTTGATCGGCGCATGACATGGAAAAGTCAGATTGAGAGAAACCGAATGAAAGCCAGAGAAAGAATGGCGATCATGAGGAAACTTGCTGGCACAAGCTGGGGAGCAGACAAAGGCATACTAAAGAAACTGTACACTGGAAGAGTGAGACCAGTTCTTGAGTATGGCATCGCGGCATGGACAACAGCAGCGAAGGCGAACTTCGATAAAGTTAACAAACTTCAAAACCAAGCCATGAGAATTATAACAGGTGGCATGAAGTCAACGCCAATTGTAGAACTTGAAAAGATTACAAAACTGCAATCCATGACCGACAGAAGAGACTGCAGAGCCCAGCTGCAGTCAGAGAAACTCCGAAGACTGACGGACCATCCAATGTACCAGAGGCTAAACAATTTGGGAACTGGGAAACTAAAGCGGAGAAACTTTGCAGAAATAGCCAAGGCAAAGATGCACGAAGATCCCATAAACGCACTAACAACACCAAAACCCATCACTACTGTACGAAAACCTACTTGGAGGCAGGATATATTTCCAGAGGTGGTAGAAAATATACCAGGTATTGCAAACAAAAACTGCCAGACCGAAAAAGAAAGGAGAGACACTACCCTAAGCTTCATAACGAAAAGCTACCCAAGCATGGACTGGACCCATGCATACACCGACGGTTCTGTAACAAACACTACACAGAACGGAGGGGCAGGAGCATTCCTGAACCTACCAAATGGCAGAAAAATAACACTGTCATTCGCTACTGGTAAGTACACAAGCAATTTCAGAGCGGAGGCAGAGGCACTGAGGCCGGCAGTGGAAGAAATGGCAACACACAGTGAAAATGAGAGCCACATAGTCTTGCTGACAGATGCTCTCGCCGTAGTCACAGCGCTAAAAAGCCAGAAAAACACTGAGCTTAATGACTTAAGAGCAGCACTCTGCAAACTGTGCCAGCTGTCCGCACCAAAAAGGGTAGTGGTACAGTGGGTTCCGTCACACTGCAACATCCAAGGCAACGAGGAGGCAGACAGACTGGCAAAAGAAGGTGCAAGGCTACCACAAACAGATACCAGTATGACGTACGAAGAGTCAAAACGGCTTATCAAAGCCAGGTACATTACCAAATGGGAAACCGAACATACTGGTTACACCAAAAACGATGCCTATTACCAGTTGAACCGAAGAGAGCAGGTCGTTGTCTTCAGACTTCGCACTGGCCACAATAGACTGAGGTACCACCTATTCAACAAATTGAAGATAGGGTGTACCGACGAATGCCCGTGCGGTACTGGTAAAATGACCACTGAACATCTGCTGCAGAACTGCCCGACATACGAGGATCAGAGAGAGCAGATGTGGCCATTGCCAGTGGACCTGCAAGACAAGCTCTATGGTAGTGGCGAGAGTCTCAGGATGACCGCCGCTTTTTTCGAAAAAATAATGGTTACTGTCTGACTGTGTACGCAGAAGAAGAAGAAGAAACTGTGTCCCGACCACATCCTGATGTTTTCTGTCCATCTGTATCTCTGCCACCCTTTGGCTCTCTTGCCCTCTACTCCACCCTCCAAAATAACCTTTAGAAGACTGTCATGACGCTTGACATGACCAAAATATTTAGTTTTTCTGCTTTTTATTTCCTTCAGAAGTGTCTTTTCCACTTGGAGTTGTTCCATAGCCTCATTATTGGTTTTCCTATCTTTCCAAGAAACTCGTCCATGTCTTCTGAAAACGCACATTTCAAAGGCCTCAATACCCTCTCCGTTTTCTTTGTCAAAGTCCAGGTTTCTACTCTATACAATAAAACTGAATGTACATATCACCTTGTTTTAAGTATATGAAAGACGGCAGAATAGCTAAATTTGTAAAAACCTTCATTACGGAATTTATTTCTACTGCTCAAGTTATTGGATAGAGAATAATAGAGCAGTGTGGCGTTCTCTTTAGCAAACCTCTACACCTCACGGTAGAAGAGGAGCGACTAAGTACGTAAGTAAGTTATTAATGAGAATTATAAAACTATGGAATAAAGGCAGTTTGGTGCTTCAGTCAACATGAAGTATGCAGGTAAGGTTATTATTTTTACTTAGGTCAAACCAAGGTTTTGAACCGGTGTCTCCTTGAGCGAAAGAACCTCTATCATAATCACTGAGCCAAAAGCTCCTTGCAAAATTGAATACGAGGGGTTAATGAAAAACAAGAAAGACTTAAATGCAGTTTCAGCTTTTGTTGGTGGGCATTGGCATTACCTTTCAACTATGAATCGCCTTCTTGTATTTATTTATAATGGGAATCATTAGTTGTACATCTCAGCTATAGCGACTACCCGACCCATTTCTCGGACAAATAGTATGTAATCTCACACTATGTGATGAAAAAGGGACACTAAAGGGGCCTCATTATAAGATTTTGCGGGTCTACTGTGCCCGCGGGCCGCGTGTTTTTGACATCTGCTGAGCCCATGGTCTCCACTGACGCGCCTAATAAAACCCTGCGATATCATTGGTCAGGACAGACTGACCAAGACAAGATGGTGGCCTGCTTGTCTGCTGTTGACATCCATATATCATTTCATGTTTGTGATTAGGTCTAAAGGATATTGTTTATCAAAGATGATTCACAAAATACCGTTCGGATAATCTTTTTGTTGCACTTGCCATGAATTACGGGAAAAAGATCGCTTTATTTCGTCCACCAAGTCGAAGCATTGAAAGGTAACTCACACTAGCGGCTTACTCGAACCGTGTCGGTCAGTGACTGAGTGAGTGATACTGATGTGACTACTGACTGTGTTACTGTGTATCTCAATCTGTGTTTCACTATACTGTGACTATAGTTTCTCCGAGTGGATCTCGAACCTCCTTACTGGGGGACGAAAGAATAGAAACACTCCACCCCCGTGCATGTCGTAAATGCAGCTAAAAAGAGTTGTACAAGAAACTAGCAACCGCATCAATGGCATCATGTACAATTGTTACAGAAGACTCAGGAGAAACCACCACAGACAACTTAAAACACGCAGTGTTGTGCGCAGGCTTCCTAAAGGAGGCAAGGCAAACTGTTACTGCAGTGTTAAGTTTAGTTGGTTGCCCGATACTCCAACTGAAGTGAAAAATGGACAAGGCCAAGTAATACCAAGTATTTGCTGTTTGAAGTGTTTGTGAAGTGTGTGAGGGATGCGTTACGGTTAATTGTACTACTACGCTTTTCTCAATTAGCCACTCGCTGGACTCTTGTGTGTTGTTAAATTGTGGCTTTCATTATCATTTTATGATTATCACTCAACTATCAGCAGCCACTAAAGATTCTTCACTAATAATACAATATTTTCAACTCCATCACTCATCTAATACCACAACATGTGTGACATATCCTTGGAAATTGTGTCTTTAGCAATCGCTTTATTATAATGTATAGCAGAATTCAGTCATTAGCAATAAAAAGATTTGAGCTTTCTAAAGCGATATTATGAGAAAAAGTTTATAAGTATTAATAATAATAATGTTCTGCTTTCTTGCCATAAGGGAAGCATTAAATACAACCATGCTCGTTGTCTTCAGACTTCGCACTGGCCACAATAGACTGAGGTACCACCTATTCAACAAATTGAAGATAGGTGGTACCGACGAATGCCCGTGCGGTACTGGTAAAATGGCCGCTGAACATCTGCTGCAGAACTGCCCGACATACGAGGATCAGAGAGAGCAGATGTGGCCATCACCAGTGGAACTGCAAGACAAGCTCTATGGCAGTGGCGACAGCCTCAGGATGACCGCCGCTTTTTTCGAAAAAGTAATGGTTACTGTCTGACTGCGTACGAAGAAGAAGAAAGAAGAAATACAACCATGCTATAGTAAATTACCTTTCAGCAAGGCAAATACTGTAACTATAATATGTTATCCCTGGTGTGTAAACCAAGATAATTATACAAGAACAATCAGTACAATTATATGCCAATTTTGAGTTTCCATACTTGGTCATTAACACTGGTGTGTGTCTACGGTTATTAACCACACACAACAACCTTCCTTTACCTCTCCACCAACTGTTCATTGAATAAATTGTACAGTAATAACAATAAACATGTCAACAGTTTGCACATGTAATGTGGGAAAAATGCTAAATGTTTATACTCTACAGTTAAATTAAATAAGTCACAATGAATCCATAACATTGTTTGTTATAATCACTAGTTGCTAGCACTTTCTTTGATACAACAGGACAATCACCTGTTTGTCTGCGCACTCGATTGCAAGTATATACAAAGGCTCATGCAACCCCAGGGTAGAAGAGGAGTGATGTGGGAGTGCTTTATTTCAGTTCTTTTGAAAGTCATTTTTGTGTGTGTTGGTGGACTTATTTTGTTATTGTAATATAGCACGACTGAGCAGTCGGAGGAACTGTATATTACAACAGAGGTGCATGTTTGCACCCTGGTTGCTAAAGTCTACCCAGCTGTAAATGGGTGCATTGTTTAAGTTAAAGTAGACAAGGCAAAGAGGGAAAACTGGTTAACTCACCCCATAAAAAGCTGAGGTCTTGTATAAGGAAGTCTCTAACACTTCATCCATGACTGCAGCATCTGCCAATAGTCTACATTTAAAATTTATTTGGTTTTTGTAATATTATAGACAAATGATCAGGAGTCAAGCAAGGTGCTAGTAGACACAGTATTTTTTTTGTTTGATGACTTATGCTTGACTTAGCTACATCACTATAATGGCCGCAAATGACTATCTCTGTGTTCAATGACAGTCTTCCATGGGTTTTCACAATTTTCATATCAATTATGGCTGTTTATCAGTCACACATTGTTGAAATTCTGTTTCTGCATAGCTTCATTGCTCCTTCGCTTGGACTATTTGAGAGTCACGTGCATCTGTTGGAGCAGATGTGATGGAATTAATTTCTTCTTCTTCTTCTTCGTACGCTGTCAGACGTCAACCTTTATTTTTTCGAAAAAAAGCAGCGGTAATCCTGAGGCTGTCGACACTGTCAAAGAGCTTGTCTAGTGTTGCCACTGGTGATGGCCACATCTGCTTTCTCTGATCCTCGTATGTCGGGCAGTTTTGCAGCAAATGTTCAGCGGTCATTTTCCCGGTACCACACGAGCATTCGTCAGTGTCACCTATCTTCAATTTGTTGAATAGGTGGTACCTCAGTCTATTGTGGCCAGTGCGAAGTCTGAAGACCACGACCTGCTCTTTTCTGTTGAACTGGTAATAGGCATCGTTTTTTGTGTAGCCAGTATGTTCTGTTTCCCATTTGGTCATGTATCTAGCTCTAATAAGCCGTTTTGACTCTTCGTATGTCACACTAGTATCTGGTTGTGGTAGTCTTGCACCTTCTTTTGCCAGTCTGTCTGCCTCCTCGTTGCGTTGGATGTTGCAGTGGGATGGAATCCACTGTACCACTACTCTTTTTGGTGCGGACTGCTGGCATAGTTGACAGAGTACTGCTCTTAAATCATTAAGTTCAGTATTTTTCTGGCTTTTTAGTGCTGTGACTACGGCCATGGCATCTGTGAGCAGGACTATATGGCTTTCATTCATTTTACCTGTCACCATTTCTTCTACTGCAGCCCTCAGTGCCTCTGCCTCCGCTCTAAAATTGCTTGTGTATTTTCCAGTTTGCCACTGACAGTGTTACTTTTCTACCATTTGGTAGGTTCAGGAATACCCCTACCCCTTCTTTCTGTGTTGTGTTTGTTACAGAGCCATCGGTGTATGTATGGGTCCAGTCCATGCTTGGGTAGTTTTCCGTTATTTACCTCAGGGTTGTATCTCTTCTTTCTTTTTTAGTTTGGCTGTTTTTGTTTGCAATACCTGGTATATTTTCTTCCACCTCTGGAAATATATGCTGCCTCCAGGTAAGATTGACTAAGACTACAATCTCTCTTCCATGTAGAATTCCCTGGACACAGGCTGCTTTCAAGGCAGTTTGGCTAACTAGATGTGGATCAACGTGATCCTTGTAATAATGAGGGTTACGCAGATGAAGCTGAGCATAGTGCACAATCATCTGGAGGACATCGGCCCATTATCATCAGGATGCTTGGTATGTGAGGAAAGCCACTACAAAGGGGTGGACAATAGAGTAAACTTACTCATTGTAGCAGTCCCAACGCCAGTTAGTTTGAATTCAATATATTTGTTATGGGAACCTCAACACGCTGGTCCGTTAGCATTGTTACCGTGATGTGAAACTCAGCACACTGGTCCGTTAGCATTGTTACCGTGATGTGAAACTCAGCACGCTGGTCCGTTAACATTGTTGCCCTGGTGTGAACCTTGGCACGCTGGTTCGTTAATATTGTTACCGTGATGTGAAACTCAGCACACTGGTCAGTTAACATTGTTACCGTAATGTGAACCTCACACAAATGGGTCATGGAAGTTAATATAATCTGTCTTGTTGTGTCCTCAGTGAAAGTGTCTTGAGTTTTGATGATGTTGACGATGATGACAAAGACAATGTCAAACGGTAAGGTCTGCTCTGTTTTGGTATCATTACCTATTTGTTGAAGACACGTCAAATTTAATACATTATTTATTTGTAACAATAAAATGGACTACAATTCAACAACGCGAGAAAAATTAAATAAGTAGCAAGCAAATTCATTCTAAAGTTATGACTTGTTTCTTTTTCGTTAGTTCTCAATCTCCGATTCTAAGCCCCCCGTAAAGGGCTTTGCATGTAGCACAATATAAACAGAATGCGCTGTGTTGTAGTTTACTGCTTGACTATCATATTTTGTTTATTCGACTTTAGCAGGCATTTTTAAGTACCAGCTTTTGGTCGCTGACAGCTGCAGCTCATGCACTGCTCGGGGATGAAGACGCAGAGCATGAGCTGCAGCGATCAGCGACCCATAGCTGACTGCTAGCATCAGAGCCAGCGAACCAGAGCTGCCAAGACCCTTCTACACCTAACCCGATGATCCATAATAACAGGCTGCAACAGAGCGGACTAGCTAAGGGGAAGGGATCAAAGAGAGAAGGTTAACTCTGTATTTAAAAAATGCCTGCTCAAGTCCGATGTGTTGGACCGAAACCATGCCAATCTATATATTGCTCTGCATCTTGATCCTTGTTCCAGTTTAATAGCATAACTATTAAAATTAATAAATGAAAAGAGAATGAATGGAAAATACAACCTATTGATTGCTCCCTGACATACAGGGCTGCTTGCATGCAACCTGAGAGTCAGCCACTCATTGTGTTCATGAATGGTTGGCTTATCGCGCTCTTATTGACTAAGTGAACTACCTACCTACCTGTGCCCACAAGTTGGAGTTAAGCTATTTTAAAAAAAAAACATTTTTATTTTTGATTCATTCTTAATCTATCGGGAAAGCCCCTAGTTAAACTTTTCCTGATCCACACGGTTTAGCCGAACACCGGTTGAGAAACTCAAATATATAAACAACATATTGTCATCTCTTCTATCAGGAAAACCCGTAACCTCAGTGAGAAAAAACGACGGGATCAATTTAACGTTCTCATCAGCGAGCTGTGCTCTATGGTGGCCGCCAATACCAAGAAAATGGACAAGTCAACGGTTCTCAAGTCTGCTATACAGTTTCTAAGAAATCATCAAGGTTTGCAGCTAAGACTGACCTCGGTTGTTTTATTGTTGTGTGTTAAAAGCTGATTATCAGTGGCTGTTATTATATCCTGAGGCAACAGGGACGGCGTGGCCTAGTGGTTAAGTGGCACGGCTCACAACCCGAAGATGCTGGGTTCGATCCCCATCACAGCACTGGCCGTTACCCCAGGGAAGCAAACCCTTAGAAAATGCAGGAGGAAGCAGACCCTTACATAAAATGCATGCTGAAGTCGGATGCACTGGGCCGACAGGCGCAAAATAAAAACCACAGTGCAACGCACACCGCCTTTGGGGATTACAAAAATAAGGCGAACACAAACCACAAAAAAAAAAAAAAAAAAAAAAATCCTGAGTCATACTTAAGAAGATGGGTATGGGCTCTCCTAACTGTAGTGCAATGCCAGGCTTCTCAGTGGGCTCAGCATTTTCAAGATCCTTCTTCTGCGTTCGTCCTGAAACAGACATAGCGATGTTGTATTGTAGTTTACAGCAAAGCTGCGATATCTGCAATTTTCCATCCAATAAATCCAATTTCCGTGGACTCTTTTGGGCACAGGGATTGCATTCCCAGTGCGATCTTTATTCTCCTAGCCAGACTACATAAGTGTGAGAGCATAAGCTTTTAACTTGAGTAGTTTGCTCAACTAAAGAGTTACAATATATATCTGTACGACCCGACTTTAACACAGTAAATACTATCCCGACCATAAAACAAAGCAATATCATTTATTACAAGAATAATCATTACACAATATTAACAAAAAGCAAAGAACTTCTAAATTAAATAATCTTAATATATAAATAGAACTACCTAGGATGTCGTAAGCACTAGCTTTTAATGTTTCCTCCAAAATCTATGATATCCAGAATTCTTAGTCTACTTTTGTCACAACAAAACTTCTCATAAACTCAAATACTATTTAGTTACAACAAAACTTCTCATAAACTCTAATACTATTTAGTTACAACAAAACTTCTCATAAACTCTAATACTATTTAGTTACAACAAAACTTCTCATAAACTCTAATACTATTTAGTTACAACAAAACTTCTCATAAACTCTAATACTATTTAGTCAAAACAAAACTTCTCATAAACTCTAATACTATTTAGTTACAACAAAACTTCTCATAAACTCTAATACTATTTAGTTACAACAAAACTTCTCATAAACTCTAATACTATTTAGTTACAACAAAACTTCTCATAAACTCTAATACTATTTAGTTACAACAAAACTTCTCATAAACTCAAATACTATTTAGTTACAACAAAACTTCTCATAAACTCTAATACTATTTAGTCAAAACAAAACTTCTCATAAACTCTAATACTATTTAGTTACAACAAAACTTCTCATAAACTCTAATACTATTTAGTTACAACAAAACTTCTCATAAACTCAAATACTATTTAGTTACAACAAAACTTCTCATAAACTCTAATACTATTTAGTTACAACAAAACTTCTCATAAACTCAAATACTATTTAGTTACAACAAAACTTCTCATAAACTCTAATACTATTTAGTTACAACAAAACTTCTCATAAACTCTAATACTATTTAGTTACAACTTAATGGCCCCAGTTAGCACGCCGTCCTCTATCTGCACCCTCAACACACAATCACAAACTCGTCTTCACGATCAGAACACATACTCAGTTGATCTGTGCACTCGCATATAATCAGATTACGTATAATCAGGCGATCTGTGCATTCACATATAATCAGATCACTTCACATACTCGAGCGTATCTGCACACTCACATGTAATCAGACCATTCATCGTTCACAAGGTGCCCTGCACATACAACACACAATCAGATCTCTTACTATTCACAGTGTCCATCATAGGCACCTATTAAGCGCAACTGGCTAAACTCGAGGTGTATGATGGTACAACCACCCTGCAAACTCTTTTACTTCCAGTCTCACTCCCAGTCTTCCTGCCAGTCTCTCAAATTTGATCTCTGCAGTGTTTTTTATAGTGTCAAGCAACAACGTGGCTGTCCAATGGTCTTCTGTGGGTTGGCTGATTTAGCTATCACTCTAAATTTAGAACTATCCCATTTACAATGATATTGGCTGTCTACCCACGAGTCTCTGTCATTCTCCTCTCTGTCTTCTGTGTTTGTTCTCATTCTCCTCTCTGTCTTCTGTGTTTGTTCTCATTCTCCTCTGTCTTCTGTGTTTGTTCTCATTCTCCCCTGTCTTCTGTGTTTGTTCTCATTCTCCTCTCTGTCTTCTGTGTTTGTTCTCATTCTCCTCTCTGTCTTCTGTGTTTGTTCTCATTCTCCTCTGTCTTCTGTGTTTGTTCTCATTCTCCTCTCTGTCTTCTGTGTTTGTTCTCATTCTCCTCTCTGTCTTCTGTGTTTGTTCTCATTCTCCTCTCTGTCTTCTGTGTTTGTTCTCATTCTCCCACTACCAAGCCCTAAACTGTGCTTTGCAAGTAGCAGGATGTAGTCCGGAGAACGGAATACGTTGTGTCGTTATTTTACAGTTTGACTGCGATCTTTCGGTCTTACACATCCGTCTTCGACAGTCCTGTCATTCTAAATATGGTAGCCTGTCGTTAAAGCTTTTGATGTCACCAACCCCTTTTCTCATTCTGCAGCATTCTTCTGTAAAATTACTTCTCCATTACGTCCACAGATCTATGCACTTGCTTGCTGATTGTCCATGATTCACTACCATATATCAGTACTGGTTCCACGTAGCATCCAAGGGCTCTTTTTCTCAGTTTAAGCGACAAGGTTTTATTGCACAAGAGTCCCTTCATGGTCTGGAAGACATATTTTGCTTGGACTATTTTGCATTTTATTTTGTAATTGCATCTTCCATCTAATGGCATGTATGTGCCCAGGTATTTAAACGTGTTAACTTGTCTCAATTTGGTCCCCTTCGCTTTGACGCAGCATTTTGGAGAGTGATTACTTAATCACTACCATCACCTCTGATTTCTTTTTATTTAAAATGAGGCCTTTGTTTTAACTTTACTGAACTACTGTGTTTAACATTTCATTTTGGGCTATCAGTGCAATCATTGGTTAATTATCCAAATTACTGTATAGTAACATTTGTCATTATTAACTAATGTATTAATCTGGCAAAGATAGCGCCATAACTGGCTGCGAGTCTACATTTCTCTACTGTTTTGGATCATTATGGATGCCGCCAGACCACGGATTTGCCTGGAATTCACACTAGTCGACGACTTACACTTGTGTTCACGGAAACGTGGTGTTGTTTTCCGTCTGGACTTGTTATTTCGTTAATTTTGTGTGATTTCTTCCGTCCGTTTATCCTGGTCTGGATGCCGGCTGAATGGCACTACGCTTATACCTGTGTTGTATTTCACGGGTTAGTTCTGCCGGTTCACCTTCACGAATTTGGCGTGTGGGAATTTTAGATGCTACTATGATGAGCTGAATACAGCTGGGGAGAGATGCCAGACTCACTCACACGCTGAGTGTTGTCCATACGACCTCTTGTGGTTATCGAAAAGGCACGACAAACTGCGTTAGATGCCATCCCACCTTTCTACCCTGCGGGTTACATGTTTACGGAAAGGCTTTGGTGGTAACCCTGAGGCAAAATCTGCATCCTATGCTATCTCCAGTCGTCTCGATGAATGTCTTGCCACTGGCAAAAGGTAGCTTAGGCTCTGTGAGTGAGGTTGACAAAAGGCGCAGTTTCTTCCTCACTTTAATCCAAATCACGGCGCAAGTCACCCTTTTCAGCGGACACAGCAAGAGATACGACTGTCAACACGGCTGAACAAAGAGAGTGGTCTTCATCACTTGTGATGGACAACTATTAATTAATCATTATTATTTCACATGCTTTTATTGATGTATTGCTATTGTTTTTCCTCTCAGAGTTTTCAGTTCAGTCGGCTGCAAATGAAATCAAGGAGGACTGGAAACCTACCTTTCTGTGTAGTGAAGAGTTTGCTCAACTTATGATGGAGGTTTGTCATACAAGTTTAGTAAACACATTTTTTGTATGCCTTGCGGGGATTCCGTGGCGAAGTGGTTAAGCCGTCGGCTTCGTGGTCAGGTGGTGTGGGTTCGACTTCGGACTCAGCCTTTTTTTTCATCAGTGCTTGATGCGGAGTCTCCTGCATCTCGTAGTCGTCTTGTCCTTGACTTGCCACTGGGGTCGGACGGCTCGAGACAAGAGAGTGAGGATAAAATCCTTACTAAAAATAGCGCTAGCAAAATTAATTATGCCATCATCGTCTACGATGGACAGTAGCCTTTGCCTGTTATGTCTTGTTCTATAGATGGTTGTAATATGAGTTATGTTGGAGGTTTGTCATACAAGTTTAGTTAACACATTTGTTGTATGTCTTGTTCTACAGATGGTTGTAATATGAGTTATGTTGGAGGTTTGTCATACAAGTTTAGTTAACACATTTGTTGTATGTCTTGTTCTACAGATGGTTGTAATATGAGTTATGTTGGAGGTTTGTCATACAAGTTTAGTTAACACATTTGTTGTATGTCTTGTTCTATAGATGGTTGTAATATGAGTTATGTTGGAGGTTTGTCATACAAGTTTAGTTAACACATTTGTTGTATGTCTTATTCTATAGATGGTTGAAGTATAAGTTATGTTGGAGGTTTGTCATACGTTTAATAATAATAGTTGCCCATTGCAAGTGACGATAGTGACAGCATCAGACCTGTGCCGCGAAATGCGATCCCATATAGCTTCAAAATCCAATCCTAGCATGGCAAACTCTGCTTCACCTGGGGCACACGTGTCAGGAGTTGGTTGTGGAGTCATCATGCCTGGGGCACACGTGTCAGGTGTTGGTTGTGGAGTCGTCGTGCCTGGGGCACACGTGTCAGGAGTTGGTTGTGGAGTCGTCGCACGTTCTTTGTTTTCGAACAGCTCACTTTCTCTGAGCCTCGACCATGATGCTCCATTCTGCGATTTTAGCACCTTATGGAATGCCAGCACGCCAGGCTGAACTGTTCTATGCAAGCATCTCCCAGGAGGGAACATCAGTGTGGAAACTTTTCAGAGACATTCATTAACTAAAGAGTCTGTGTAGCGCTTATTTCTGTCTCCCTGGTGAGTGCTGCCAGCTCTGAGCTCGTTGTATAGCAGCTACTTGTGAAGGCACTCATCCGGGACGTTAACAATATGTCCCCGCCATCTTATCTGAGCTTTTGGCAGAAGCATAAGGATGCTCAATATGTCTGACTTATTAAGAATTTCAGAGTTAGGCACTCTGTCCTGTCACCTGATCCTGACCAACCTAGGCACGCTGTCCTGCCACCTGATATTGACCAACCTAGGCACTCTGTCCTGCCACCTGATCCTGTCCAACCTAGGCACTCTGTCCTACCACCTGATCCTGACCAACCTAGGCACTCTGTCCTACCACCTGATCCTGACCAACCTAGGCACTCTGTCCTACCACCTGATCCTGACCAACCTAGGCACTCTGTCCTACCACCTGATCCTGACCAACCTAGGCACTCTGTCCTACCACCTGATCCTGACCAACCTAGGCACTCTGTCCTACCACCTGATCCTGACCAACCTAGGCACTCTGTCCTACCACCTGATCCTGACCAACCTAGGTACTCTGTCCTACCACCTGATCCTGAATAGCCTGCGCAGATAGCTCATGTGGAAACGATTTAGCCATCTGACATGCATGCTATATACTCTCCATGTTTTGCAGCAGAGTGACTTTACTTGTTTTCAATGTTTTGATGACTGTCAACATTCTCAACAGGCGGTGGAGAGCTTTCTTGTGGTCTTCACACAGCAAGGCAGAGTACTCTTTGTCTCAGACAGTGTTACCTCTCTGCTTGGACATTTGCCTGTGAGTAAGATAACCACTTGATACAGTTGTTGTTGTGTCTGTTGTTGTGGCTGTTGTTGTAGTTGTTGTCTAACCACTTGATACAGTTGTTGTTGTGGCTGTTGTGTAACCACTTGATACAGTTGTTGTTGTGTCTGTTGTGTAACCACTTGATACAGTTGTTGTTGTAGTTGTTGTCTAACCACTTGATACAGTTGTTGTTGTGGCTGTTGTTGTGGCTGTTGTTGTAGTTGTTGTCTAACCACTTGATACAGTTGTTGTTGTGGCTGTTGTGTAACCACTTGATACAGTTGTTGTTGTGGCTGTTGTGTAACCACTTGATACAGTTGTTGTTGTGGCTGTTGTGTAACCACTTGATACAGTTGTTGTTGTGGTTGTTGTTGTGGCTGTTGTGTAACCACTTGATACAGTTGTTGTTGTGGCTGTTGTCTAACCACTTGATACAGTTGTTGTTGTGGTTGTTGTTGTGGCTGTTGTGTAACCACTTGATACAGTTGTTGTTGTGGCTGTTGTGTAACCACTTGATACAGTTGTTGTTGTGGCTGTTGTCTAACCACTTGATACAGTTGTTGTTGTGGCTGTTGTGTAACCACTTGATACAGTTGTTGTTGTGGCTGTTGTCTAACCACTTGATACAGTTGTTGTTGTGGCTGTTGTGTAACCACTTGATACAGTTGTTGTTGTGGCTGTTGTCTAACCACTTGATACAGTTGTTGTTGTGGCTGTTGTGTAACCACTTGATACAGTTGTTGTTGTGGCTGTTGTCTAACCACTTGATACAGTTGTTGTTGTGGTTGTTGTCTAACCACTTGATACAGTTGTTGTTGTGGTTGTTGTTGTGGCTGTTGTGTAACCACTTGATACAGTTGTTGTTGTGGTTGTTGTGTAACCACTTGATACAGTTGTTGTTGTGGCTGTTGTGTAACCACTTGATACAGTTGTTGTTGTGGTTGTTGTGTAACCACTTGATACAGTTGTTGTTGTGGTTGTTGTTGTGCCTGTTGTCTAACCACTTGATACAGTTGTTGTTGTTGTGGTTGTTGTCCAATCACATGCTTCATTTGTTCTCGTGGAAAAACAAATGAAGGTCTGAAACTTTTTGAACAAACCCTGTATTGGTGAAAATGTATAAAAATTCCATTCTGAAACTAAGAAACCAAATTCTTCAGTAATGGTTTTCAAAATAAATTGACAAGAATTGCAAGAACACAAAATTTGCAGCCTCCTGAATTCTTCTTCTTCGTTCGTTCTCAATCTCCCGCTACCAAACCCTGAAAGGGCTCAAGTAGCAGAATGTAGTCCAGAGAACGGAATGCGTTGTGTCGTAGTTTACAGCTTGGCTGCGATATTTGCACCTTTCGGTCCAACACATCCGACTTCAGCAAGCATTTTTTGAGTACCGGGTTAGCATTCCCTCTTCGATCCCTTCTCCTTAGCCAGTCTGCCCTGCTGCAGCCTGTTATCCAGGATCACCGCGTGGAGGTGTTGAAGGGCCTTGGCAGCTCTGGTTCGCTGGCCCTGACGCTAGCAGTCAGCTATGGGTCGCTGACCGCTGCAGCATCTTGATCCCCTGCTGAATTCAAACCACACACATTTTGAGAAAACTACCACTTCATCGTTCTTACCAATTGTCCTATCGCTGCTAACAACTTTATGGAAATAATTATTAGCATGTCGCGCATTTTGCCAAATGTTCAGGTGCTATTTTTGGTACAGTGACGAACAACTCAACAAGGGGTGAGTATTATGGTAGAGGATAAAGCATTCTTATTTATCTGTTTCAGAACGACCTCATTAGCCAATCCCTGTATGATTTCACACACGAGGATGACCGACTTAAGTTTTTTAATTTGCTCTCCAAATTCCAGTACCCAGGTGTGCATGGTGAGTTAACACTTTAAAAACAAATTTGGCAGTACTGTCATTTGTTTGGAGAATTAAACCATTTTTTTGTTGTGGTGTTCAACTTTGCATTTCTCTATTCCACGTTGCACTGTTTTTCTCTATTCCACGTTGCACTATGTTTTTATTTTTCGCCTGTCGGCCCGGTACATCCGACTTCGGCGTGCATTTTATGCTTCTTCCTGTATTTTCTAAGGGTTTACTTCCCCGGGGTAACGGCCGGTGCTGTGATGGGGATCGAACCCAGCATCTTTGGGTTGTTAACCGCCGTGTCACTTAAATACTAGCCCACACCGTCGGGTGTAATGGAACATTATTGTAGGGGAGAAAAGAATAAAACTACTGCTCCCTACTGTATATGTCATAAAAGGCAACTAAGTATCCTTGTTGTAACAAACAAAGTAATGCAGAAAACACCACTACTCCATAAATCACTCAATCAATCAAAACCTTTCAGGTCCCTGTGGATCACAGGTCTTCAACACATACACACCAAGCCCTCCTGTCCTGGATCATCTGTTTCAGCTGTCTATGTCTTACCTGTTACTTTTATGTTTCACTTGAACTCTCTTCTCCATATATGTTTTGGTCTGCCTCTACTTCTCTTGCCTTGGGGGATTCCAGATCAGAGACTGCCTTGCAGTACTTATTACCTTAATGTGTGAAACATGGGCCGTATACAGGCTTATCTCGACTCTAAGCAACAAGAGACTGAGGTAGTTGGGTCACTTGAAACAAATGTCAGATACCCGCATTCCGAAGCAGTTACTCCTGGGTGAACTCATATCGGGTACCAGATCACAAGGAAGGCCTAAATTAAGATACAAGGACATTTGCAAAAGATCCATGAACGATTTTACGATCGATCCAAATACCTGGGAGGAGATTGCAGAGGATAGAGCGACCCTGAGAACGGGCATCAGAGCTAGTTCTGGTGACAAAGATGGAAGACAAACGACACAAAATAAAGGAGCCTATATCACACAAATCAACTTTTTCTGTTTACACTGCTGTCATTCCTGTCAATCAAGAATTGGTACAATCAGTCAGGAAAGTTGATGTCCCTCCAGGACAGGTGCTGCCACCACCATCTCTACAACAGACCAGCTTACTGACCGTCTGTCGAGACGCAAAAAGCCATAACAATACAGGCGTAACGTAAAGAAGTTGAACCACTTCCACACAATCTGCTTCAGAAGGCTGATGAAGATCAAATGGCAAGACAGGGTCCTAGATGCCACCGTTTTTTAAAGAGCTGGTATTCCTAGCATTAAAACTATTCTGATTTAGTCAGGAAATACGAGAAAGAATTAAAACAGCAATAGGGCCTTTTGAAGACCTCTTGGCAATGGTCAAAAGAAACTCGCTTAGTACGGCCACATATCGAGATCAAACGGTCTTGCAAATACGATCCTACACAGAAAGGTCTTATGTGTGGGATCAAGATGCTGAGCAGCGCACGCATAAGCTGCAGTGGTCAGCGACCCATAGCTGACTGCTAGCATCAGGGCCAGCGAACCATAGCTGCCAAGACCCTTCTACACCTCCATGCGGTGATCCTGGATAACAGGCTGCTGTAGGGTAGACTGGCTAAGGAGAAGGGATCGAAGAGGGAATGCTAACCCGGTACTAAAAAAATGCTTGCTGAAGTCAGATGTGTTGGACCGAAAGGTGCAAATATAGCAGCCAAGCTGTAAACTATGACACAACGCATTCCGTTCTCTGCACTACATTCTGCTACTTAAGCCCTTTCAGGGTTTGGTAGTGGGAGATTGAGAACGAACGAAGAAGAAGAAGAAGAAAAAGGTCTTATGTGTGCTCCAACGACCTCACCACTTACAAGATAACCTGACCTGACCTGATTCAGTCATAGATCCGCTGATTGGTCATGTAGTTCACATGGCAGACCATTGGCCTCCCAAAATACTCTTACCTTATGGTGAGATGCAGAACGGTAAACGCTCCCTTAGTCGCCAACAGAAGCACTTTAAAAACATGCATAAGGATTCACTAAAAACATTTGGCATAATATTAACCTGACACTTGGGGAGCTGCTGCGTAAGACCAAACAGCCTGGCGCACATCTCTTCGTAAAGGTGCAGCATCATGCGATACATCCATATAATCAGCATCTGAACAATGGAGACAAGCTAAATGGAAAACAAGGCTCTTCATCATAGTCTCGTCCTTGTGGCCGTCCATGCAACACTTGTCTGGGTCAAATTGCAATGACATTAGCCTCACTGCATGCAGCCTGGGACTTGTCTATTCATCATGGCCACGAACGGTTGGTGGCAGGTCCTTGTTGCCTAATCCATTCATTATGATCATGGGCGGTTGATGTGGTGATCCCTTCTCGTCTATGTGGACCGCCTTCCTACATTAATGACATTTAACTTATCATATTAATATATATTTTTATTATGAAAACTTCAAGTCATAAGTAATTTAATTATGTATCTTTAGCTTGATTCGAACAATCAGTCTGATAAGTCATCCAAGTAAAGTTCTCTTGAGAATAATACTTAACAGACTGAAACCACAGGCAGAGAATATCATTGAAGAACAAGCGGGCTTTCGAGCGGGAAGGAGTACCATCGAGCAGATATTTAATCTTCGGCTAATGAATGAGAAGTACTCAGAGTATCAACAACAACTCTACCATGCCTTGATTGACTTTAGAAAGGCGTTTGACAGAGTGTGGCATGCGGCGCTATGGTCAACAATGAGGCATTATAAGTTCAACAGTGATATTGTGAGGGTAATTGCAAACATTTGTGAGCAGGCGACAAGCGCAGTCTCGGTAGAGGGAACGCTAGGCGATTGGTTCCGTACGACGGTGGGTGTGAGACAGGGATGTATACTCTCCCCAACACTCTTCAATATATTCTTGGAGAGAATAATGGAGATGACCTTAAAAGAACATGTTGGCACGGTTAAAGTGGGTGACAAGCTTATCACAAACTTCCGCTTTGCTGATGATATTGATGTATTGGCAGGCACAGAAAGGGAACTCCAGGAGTTGATTGGTAGCTTAGATAGAACGGCCCTGAGCTTTGGTATGGAAATAAATGCAGATAAAACAAAGCTCATGACCAAAACATAGCAGGGTTTAAATCTGTAATAGAGGCAAATGGGCAGGTACTTGAGGTGGTAAAACGTTTCAAATATCTGGGATCATTGATCAGTGAAGAGGGATCGAAGCCAGAGGTAATTGCAAGAATAGCACAAACAACAGCGGCGCTGACTCGGCTGAAACCTATATGGCGAGACAAGCGGCTCACCCTCGGCATAAAAGTTAGACTAATGCGCTCTTTGGTGCTGTCAATATTTCTGTATGCCTGCGAGACCTGGACCATCACAGCAGATATCCAGGGCAGAATACATGCAATGGAAATGAGGTGCTATAGAAAACTCCTAAATGTTATATATAAAGATCGTGTCACGAACGTAGAAATACGTCAGAGAGTTGAAGACGCTATTGGTCCATTTGAAGATCTGTTCACAACTATCAAAAGACGAAAGATGGCCTGGTGCGGGCATGTCGCGAGGTCCAACGGAATTACCAACTCGGTACTCTTTGGTTCCGTACCGGGACAGAGAGGGCGAGGACGTCCAAGGAAGAGATGGGTGGACAACATCACTGAGAGGTCAGGCCTTCGTTCCGGTGAGATACGACAGGCAGCGACAGATAGAGAGGGATGGCGTGGGATTTTGGGAGTGTCTTCATGTGTGCCCCAACGACCTGATAGGTTACGGGATGAACTGAACCGAACTGAGCTTGATTAATCATAATTTAAGCTCAATTTGCTAAATATAAATTTTTGGTTTTTAAAAAGATATTTGACAACCGAGGTTAAGCTGTAGTGTTGTAATGTAAGATATACTTCTAGTGAATTAGGTTGTTCTGTAACGGGTTCAAGAAATCCTGCCCCAAAACACTCAGTGTGTTCTTGCAGTGGTTCTGTCCATATCAGTCTGTTTTATATGATAGCACCATGGGGAACCCAGTGGTAAAAATGTCCCATATTCTCTGTGTAGTGAGATCAGACACTTGTGTGAAGTGGCGTGCACGTTAAAAATCTCTCGGCAGTTGGAAATCGAAAAGAGTAGGCTTAACAGCCGCTGTTCGGGCAAAAATTCAAAGTTAAAAATTCACTCAAATTATTCTAGGGATTCTCGCCCCACAGAGAATTTGGCAAAAAAATGGGACTGTGTGGTTATAACATCTGGTCTTGGTTATGTGGTTAGTGGAGCGGTATAGATGGTGCCTAACAAGCTGCAGGTCTACCTTGCTCTAATTCATACTTCCACCACCACCAGTTCCAAGAACAGGCTATCGTATATTCAAGGGGCAACCAACCTAACGGTTGGTAATAGATACTGGGGTTGACCTGGCAAGTCACCAACAGATTTTCGTCTCCCCAGTGACACAAGTAGACTGAAGATAGATAAATAGCACCATCTACAACTCTCAAGAGTTGAGCATAGAGGAGAACTGGTTTATCAATTCCATTTTGGCTAGAAAATGCAAATACTTTGGTCACATCAAGAGACTCAACGGTCTTGAGAGGACGGTGATGGAAGGTATGGTGCCAGGCAAAAGAGGAAGGGGTAGACCAAGAAGACGATGGCACCAAGATATCCAGGAATGCCTGAGTATGACAGTGGCGGAAGCTGGTGTTTTGGCAAGGGAACGAGTTTCTTTCAGACAGACTGTGATAGGAGCGACGTTCTACAAAGGACATGCTACATGGTGATGATGATGACAACTCTCTTTAGTCAGTCTCTTTAGTCAGTCTCTTTTATGAAATTGCAGTGACCCAATTCTTTGCTCCACAGTACAGGTTTTCGGATGTACATGAAGATTGACAGTTGTGTGCTATCTGTTCCGAATTCAGGTGATGATTCTTTGTCATTTACTGGCCACTTAAGGAGGGGCACAATTGATCCAGCCGAGCCTGCCACTTACGAGTATGTCAAAGTATTTGGCACGTCACAGGTGATAGAGATCGAAGGTAATGTTAAGTAGGTCACTAACTGGGCCTACTTTTTAATGTGTATGTCAACATGTTATGTGTGTGTTATTTATAAGTAGGGTGCGTAGTTGTTTTCGTCAGGGATAGGTCCAACATACTGGCCACGACTCGACTAAATGTCCATGTTATGAACATGTAAACAAGCTGTGTTGCAGCAGCCTCGTTGATGAGGTGGGGATTGTGAATGTGGGTCCTATAGGGGTGGGCATACTGAGAGCAACTGATTAGCACAGTGGTAGAGCACTCGCCTTGCATGGCAAAGTTACGGAGTTCAACTCCTGCTACCAGCAGCCCAATCAACCCAGCTGTAAATTGGTACCTGGCTGATGGCTAGGGGAGAAAAAAAGGCAGCAAGGAAGTGAACTGATAACCCCACCCCACCCCCACAAAGCTGTAATTTAGTACAATGAAATCCCCAACTGCGACAGGACTACCTTTATACTGAGGACCTATCATTGCATTACAGCCAGAATGGGCAAGGACCACCTTCTTCAGTCAATATAAGAAGTTAATACAAGAAGTCACTGCAACTGGGACCAGATAAAGTCATCTGGACCCGTACTTTCTGGATTCTCAAGTGGATATTGTTTTCCATGCCTCCAATTTTTTCCATATTGCTGTCAATGAAGGAACGAATCCACATCTTCCAGAATAGCCGTGTTCACGGCACAATATGAACATTTTCACCCTTATTTATTCTCATAATTATAGTCTTGCCTCTGTGAACTTGTAGTCCTGACCTCCGGGACCATATATCGAGCCTTTTTATCTTACTCTGGAGTTTTTTTTTGCATTCGCCTTATTTCTATTCCCCAAGGTGGTGTGCACTGCACTATGTTTTCATGTTGTGCCTGTTGGCCCAGTGCATCCAATTCGGTATGCATTTTATGTAAGGGTCTGCTTTCTCCTGCATTTTCTAAGGGTTTGCTTCCCCTGGTAACGGCTGGTGCTGTGATTGAAGAGCGAACCCTGCACCTTTGGGTTGTATGCCGTGTCACTTAACCACTAGCCCACCCCATCGCCATTCTGTAGTTGATCCCCACACTGAGACAGAAGAACGAAATCATCTGCAAAGTCCAACCCTTCAGATGAATCTTGACAAAAAATTCAAGCAGTGTACGCCACAAGATAATTGACCATGTACCACACCGAAAGATGAATGCCCCAGGGAATGACCTATTTACACAGTCACATATAGATGTCACAGGTTCAATGGAGTAAGAGTAATTATTTGAAAATTATTGAATTTTTATTTCTGAACAAAATGTTGGACCTTGTCCGCGACTTTAAATGTTTTTTATTTTTTCAGATGATGACATGATCAGTGACAACAATGATTTCACTGGCATTGATCTTCCGAAGCAGTCGCTCTGCTTCTGCTGCACAGTACGCTTGCAGACATCTCACATCATCCGAGAAATGTCCATCGTGGATGAGACGACCTGTGAATTCACTTCTCGTCACTCGCTGGAGTGGAAGTTTCTATTCTTAGATCACAGGTATGACACGTTTGAGATATTGGTGTTATCTTCTTCTTCTTCTTCGTACGCTGTCAGACGTCAAGATATTGGTGTTATGAATCCAGCAGAGGGCCGCAATAGCCTCTGAAGAAACGAATGGAAGCACGAACCAGTATGTATTTGAAACCCGCAAGTTTCAAGTGACCCCTTGTCTGAAGAGAGGTGAGATCGAGCGCCTAGTCTTATTGGAGACGGAAGATAAACATCTGAGGTCCCATGTACATGTTGTGCACCGAAAATATCCATTGGCAGTTAAAAATAGATACGACCAGACTGTTACCCGTTGCCCCAGCAAAACATTTTTTAAATATTTTAATTCCTACTCAATACGCAAACTACCTTCTTCCAGGTCTAGCAATCCACAGGAAGTAAAACTGCAAAAAGAGGCTGCCCAGGATAGACTTAGGCTACTTTTCTGTTTGAATTCCAGGATAACAAGTATAAATAACAGTCCTAAATGCTGTCATAGTCAGGAGTGGAATTAAAGATGAGCTCTCAATTCGAATAAAATACTCATTTACATTTCCTTGCTTTTAAATCTATGCACATCCAATCTATTCTTAAATGCTTTAATTATCCCTGCGTCAAGTTACTCAAGCCTAAGTTCGCTAAGCAGAAATCCTTCTCCCGGCTACATCCAGCTCACACCAGAACTGGGACCTGCACAGGGACATCAGTCCTTCTAGAAGGACAGGTCAAATAAGACTCCGAAGACAAATGCAGCAGAACACATATCATCAGATAAATAGTCCTGCTTGTTTTTCTCCATTTGGGACTTTTCCGACCAATCAAAGGAAAGGCGAAGGCCGCCGCCCATCGTAGACGATGATGGCATAATTAATTTTGCTAGCGCTATTTTTAGTAAGGATTAACTGTGCTACTTTTTATCCTCACTCTCTCGTCTCATGCCGCCCTCCACAGTGGCGAGTCAAGGACAAGATGACTACGGGGCGACTACGAGATGCAGGGGACTTCGCATCAAGCACCCGTGAAAAAGACGTGGAGTCCGGAGTCGAACCCACACCACCTGATCACGAGGCCGACAGCTTAACCACTTCACCACGGAATCCAACCAATAAGAGGGCCCTTAAACCAGCTTATTTGGGGTAGATTATCCTCATTCTATGCCATTTGCCGAATGCTGCATTCAGTTGCAACCAATTCACTGCGCCATACGAGTTGTTTGTTTATGTTCATCTTTCTAGCTTTACTACCGCATCCTTTAGTATCTATTTTTATCTTTCCGAATGACTGTAATAATAGCATCAGTTTTAATTGTGGATTTGATACAGCGTGTTCATTTCAATCGTCGTTTTGATGTGTAGGTTTCTGGTGTATTTCTGGTTGCTAAAAACGAGTTATAAACAATCTTTACTAAATATGTCACTTCCTGGGAAGACAAAATATACTGATCAGACATGTTAGGGAGGGGACGGCGTGGCCTAGTGGTTATGTGACACGGCTCACAACCATAAGGTGCTGGGTTCGATCCCCATCTCAGCACCGGCCGTTACCCCGGGGAAGCAAACCCTTAGAAAATGCAGGAGGAAGCAGACCCTTACATAAAATGCATGCTGAAGTCGGATGCACTGGGCCGACAGGCGCAAAATAAAAACGCAGTGCAATGCACACCGCCTTGGGGATTAGAGAAATAAGGCGAACGCCAAAAAAAAAAAAAAAAAAAAAACAACAAACAAACAAAAAAAGACATGTTAGGGTCAGGTAAAATATACTGATCAGACATGTTAGTCAGGGTCAAGCAAAACATACTGATCAGACATGTTAGTCAGGGTCAAGCAAAACATACTGATCAGACATGTTAGTCAGGGTCAAGCAAAATATACTGATCAGACATGTTAGTCAGGGTCAAGCAAAACATACTGATCAGATATGTTAGTCAGGGTCAAGCAAAACATACTGATCAGACATGTTAGTCAGGGTCAAGCAAAATATACTGATCAGACATGTTAGTCAGGGTCAAGCAAAATATACTGATCAGATATGTTAGTCAGGGTCAAGCAAAATATACTGATCAGACAAGTTAGTCAGGGTCAGGCAAAAATATACTGGGCAAGACCCTCACCTCGGCTTCCACTCAGCCCTTCCTGGAAATGAGCTGTTTTCATGGCAGCCTGGCTAACGAGGTGAGGGATCGACATGATCCCCGTAGTGGTGAGTGACACACAGATGAAGCCTAGCATAGCACAACTGCTTGAAGGAATCCCGGTACACCTTCATCAGCACGCTCAGGATGTGAGGAAAGCTACTGCAACCCGTCACTTAACGTCCTTTTCAGGGCGCACAAAAGAGCAGACCTACTCATTGTGGACATTCAAAATAACAACAACAACATGTCATATCTTCACTTCTCTTGGATATATTACCTTCACATTTGGTCTGGACTTCACTAATTGGATTATGAACTATTGCGTAGAAATATAAAATAGATCAACATTGCAGATGCTGAGATAATTAGAATGTCAAGTAAGTGTCCAATATGTCAGAATGTCAAGTAAGTGTCCAATATGTCAGAATGTCAAGTAAGTGTCCAATATGTCAGAATGTCAAGTAAGTATCCAATATGTCAGAATGTCAAGTAAGTGTCCAATATGTCAGAATGTCAAGTAAGTGTCCAATATGTCAGAATGTCAAGTAAGTGTCCAATATGTCAGAGATTATTTTGTTTCTATTGGCTGTAATAATTGTTCCTGTGTCTTTTACTCTATGTATTGTTGTGTAACGTTCTTATTCTATTAGATTGTTAATTTACTTCCAAATTAGTATATAATAAGAGACTGATATCTTTATTTATTGACATGTAATTAGGATTTTTTGTAAACAAACTCTTTTTGCCTCCCTAAAATCGGCGGTGTACAGCTGAGAGAATAATTGCATGTGAAAATAGTTAAGCATTTAGGTGGTAATTCATCTAGGAGAAGGAAAATGAACTTCACACCACTTGCTGCCTTGTAGGTAGCCTGGTGACAACCAAGGACTGTGGAGAGTTAAGCTGAATACAATTACTTGCCATAGTTGGATGTGCCGAGTTGAGAGGCACAGATATTGCAGTCCAAGTTTTAAATGTATAACAACATATCTTGCAGTAAAATAAGGGGACCAACAAGAATAAGCAGAAAAGTTATCATTGATTATTCTGCAATTTTCCTAAACAAAAAGCTATAAATGTGCCAGAATTCTGTTTGTAATTTAAAAGTAAAAGTAGTCTGGGATGAAATGTTAGAGACTTGATTGGACTAGACCATAGCTTGCTTATGAGGTTGGGAAGCCAGTTCCCCCTTCCACAATGCCTTTTCCAACAGTAAGCTATATCTTACAGCTGGATAAACTAGAGTATGCCGCTAACAGAAGTTGAACCCCTTACTTCTTTCATAATAAGCAAGAGATCTACCACTATGTTAACCAGACGCTCATTTTAGTTTCACTAAATAACGAGACAAATTGGGACTGAATATCAGGAAAAAACCAAGCTCCTTAAACTCAACACTAACAGCAAAGAACCAATCATGCTGGAGGAACGACCAACGCCTTACAACAAAGACTCTAGTCTTTCGTTAACAGATGCCTATGAAGGATAATGGACATAAATTGGCAGGACATGGTGAGGAATGAAGACTTATGGGAAAGGAGCCAACAACAGGCACTGGAACAACAAATTAAGTGAAGAAAATGGGGCGGGATAGGACACATGCTACAGAAGACCAACACAGCTAAACAGACTCTTACGTGGAATCAGTACGGGAAGAGAAAGATAAGTAGACCAGAAAATACACGGAGAAGAGAACGTGAGAAGGAACTAAGATTAAATGATCACACATGGAGAGAGGCAGTCCAGGGCCGTGAACTCTGGCAGGATGTTATCAGTGGTCTATGCACTATGCTTGTGAGACATAGACAGCTACAGCTGACCTTCAACGAAGGATACATGCCTTGGAGATGAGATGTTTCCGAAGACTTCTAAACATCACGTACAAAGATCTTTTTTTTTTTTTTTTTTTTTACTTAGTCGCTCCTCTTCTACCGTGAGGTGTAGAGGTTTGCCAAAGAGAACGCCACACTGCTCTATCCGCCGTCTTTTTCCTGGCCTCTTTCCAATCCAGCCCTTTATCACTTAGGGACTGTCGTGTGTTGTCTTCCCAACGTACTTTGGGACGTCCTCGGGGTCTGCGTCCTTGACTTTTGATCTCCCATGACCGCTTTGGTATCCGATCTTCTTCCATTCTACAGACATGGCCAAACCACTGTAGTTGGGACTGCTCCACTCGTGTCTGCAGGGGTTTAACTTCAAGATTGCTACGTATTGTCTGGTTATGGATCTTGTCCCTTTTCGTCACCTGAACCACCTTTCTTAGATACCTCATTTCTGAAGTTTGTACTTGCCTTTCTTGGGCTGTAGTCATTGCCCATGACTCACATCCATATGTCAGGACAGGCACATAGGTCGAGCAGTATACATCCATCTTTGTTTTCCTGCTTATTTCTCTTCTACTGAGGCAACCTCTGTTTATTGCATGGAACAGTCTACCTGCTGCTGCCCTTCGTGCAGTTAACTCCTCTTTGATTCCTCCCCTGCTGTCTATCACGTACAAAGATCGAGTTACAAATGTGGAAATGTGAGATAGAATTACAACAGCAATAGAGCCTTTTGAAGACCTCTTGGCAACTGTCAAAAGATGGAAACTCACTTGGTACGGTCACATATCGAGATTAAATGGTCTTGCAAATACGATCCTCCACGGAAAGGTGCAAGGCAAACGATGAAGAGGCCACCCCAAAATGAGGTTGGAGGACAACATAAAAGAATGGACGAATCTCCGACCAGAAGAGGCACAGGCAGCGGCCGCTGACAGAGAAGGGTGGCGTGGTGTTGTGAGGATGTCTTCATGTTTGCCCTAATGACCTCACCGGTTACAGGATACCTGACCTGACCTGATGCACTAAGAGGGGTGATAGGCTTTGATTGATTGATTGATTGATTGATTGATTGATTGATTGATTGATTGAGATAATGAGACTAATGGTCACGCTCCTCCAGGCAGTGAGAATGACAGAGAAGTGATGTATCTATGCTGTATGCATCTTCCCAATCATGTATGCATTTACTGTCCATTTTTTTCAGAGCTCCGCCCATTATAGGGTATCTCCCCTTTGAAGTTCTGGGAACATCAGGCTATGACTACTACCACCCTGATGACCTGGAGGTTGTGTCCAAATGCCACGAACAGGGTATTTATTCCCGTTTATTAAAATTGAAATCTTCGATATTGTAGGAGATTTAATTTTGTGTATACTTGGCACATTGGTGACATGCCATCATGGAATCGTGTATTTTGTTTTAAGTGACATTTCTCTTATGTTCACTTTATATGTCATTTCTCTTCTGTTCACTTGAAATGTCATTTCTCTTGTGTTAACTTTATATGTCATTACTCTTGTGTTAACTTTATATGTCATTACTCTTGTGTTAACTTTATGTCATTTCTCTTATATTCACTTGAAATATCATTTCTCTTGTGTTAACTTTATGTCATTTCTCTTATATTCACTTGAAATATCATTTCTCTTGTGTTTACTTGAAATGCCATTTCTCTAGCATTAATTTAAAATATCATCATTACTCATGTGTTCATTTTAAATATAATTTCCCATTATTTCTGTTTTTTAATATCATCTCTCTGGTGTCTGTTTTAAATATAATTTCTGTTGCATTTTAAGTACCACATCTAGATGTTAAGAGTACTTCAATTTGTGAATATTTGTACAATACTTAAGACCCGATTAACCATCTGATATTTTTACAACACGTAAGACCCGATTAACCATTTTTTTTGGTGTGTA